>CAUYQU010015961.1:0-35910 GCA_963574635.1 Cheracebus regulus | reverse complement strand
AATGTAGTTTTGATTTGCATTTCTCTAATGACCAGTGATGATGAGCATTTTTTCATATGTTTATTGGCCTCACATATGTCTTCTTTTGTAAAGTGTCTGTTCATATCCTTTGCCCACTTTTGAATGGGCTTGTTTGTTTTTTTTCTTGTAGATCTGTTTTAGTTCTTTGTAAATTCTGGATATCAGCCCTTTGTCAGATGGGTAGACTGAAAAATTTTTTCCCATTCTGTTGGTTGTCAGTTCACTCTAATGACTGTTTCTTTTGCTATGCAAAAGCTGTGAAGTTTGATTAGGTCCCACTTGTCTATTTTGGCTTTTGTTGCCAATGCTTTTGGTATTTTGGTCATGAAGTCCTTGCCTACGCCTATGTCCTGAATGGTTTTGCCTAAATTTTCTTCTAGGGTTTTTATGGTGTTAGGTCTTATGTTTACATCTTTAGTCCATCTGGAGTTAATTTTAGTGTAATGTGTCAGGTAGGGGTCCAGTTTCTGTTTTCTGCACATGGCTAGCCAGTTTTCCCAACACCAGTGAAAGCACAGATTTTAAAATGTGTGTTTAGAATTCTCTGGTGAGGATTCAGGTCTGACTTTGATATTATAGTCTGTCATAATTCTAGAAACTTTAGAGAAACTATGGTACTTCTGAGTATTAGGCTGTATGCAGCATTAATGATCATCTTGTATTTTTTCAGTTATCTTTTCATTTAACAAATGCTTACTGTCAACTTGTTATATATTAAGCATCCATATAAGATATTTGGGTTTTGTTAGCAAACCAAAATAACCCATATTCATGACCACCTGGCTTACATTCTAGCTGTCAGAAGTTGTGAAGAGAAGATGGGCAATAAATAATAGAAAGAGAATACAAATAGAATTACAGAGAATTTTAGGTGATGATAGAAACTATTTGTGACACATATTAAAGCATGGTACACAGACCTTATTCAAGATCATTATGATACATGTAGGAATCATTGCACTGCGTTTTTGAACCTTGGGTGTGAGATTACTGTCAAGTCTGAATACCACAAATTAAAGTGGGAGTTTATATCCAAGAAGTTAGGTGAGGAAAAGCAGAAAGTCACTGGATGGAAAATTACTAATAGGAAACATCAAGAGTAGGTGAAGTTTCTTGCTACAAGCAGGCCAGGATAAGCAGACATCAACTGGTGAATTGTAAGTGATGAGGAACCCGGAGAGATAGTAAGGGTGATTAGGTACTGATGACAGAGGATTTCAGAGAAACTGACTTAGCAGGATTCTTGCTAAAACTGGACAATGCAGAGACAAACACAGAAGCCCAAAAATCATTGGCTAGTTTAAAAAGGAGTTGAGGAGAACTTAACTAGCTTTTGGCTAACGAAAGAATGTTTGTCAGGTGTAATTGCTGTGAGATAAAAAGTACAATTAGAAGTAGAAATAAGAATCAGTAGTGTAGGAACTAAAACAAGAAAATGTGTGATATTAAATAGAGGGTCAGGTTGGCATGGCAGCAGTGATATTAGTTTGTCAAATTCTAAACGATCCACCTGGTCAGGTAAATGCATCTATTAATTAGCTCCATTTAACCACTGTATGCATATTTCAAAACAACATTCTATGCAATAAATATATGCAATTATTATTTATAAATTAAAAATCAAAAAAGAAAGAAAAAGGAAAACAAACAAACAAAAATCTACCTGTGATATGTAGATTTCCAAAAGTGCTAGTTAAATTTTTCCCTGAAGAGTAAAACTTCATTAGAGAAAAGGCACAGATGGTTTGGATTCAGTCTTTGCTCTCAGTTCTGCTTGAGAGGAGACAGTATTCTGTCATTTCTGGCTTAAAGAGAAGAATCAAACCACTTTTAAGAGGTAAATCTATTGTTATGTAAATAAGATACAAAAGAAAACTATTGCAAAATGCCAACAGGATTAGAGATTTGACAAAGAATATAACTCATCCTGATTTCAGCTTGTTTTATTTTCGTTCTTATCATCTGAAGGCATTTTTTTGCTAACTTGTGATAAGTTCTGAACATAGCATGAGAAAACTGATGGAATATGAAAGACATAAGGAATGTTTAGAGCACAGTTATTTATTTTTAGTGACCATAATTATATCAAAATTTCATATAAATATTTTTGTCTTTTTAAATGAAAATCCATTGGATTTAATTTATATTGGTAATAAATGTTGGAGATTAGAGGTAGCAGTATATAAGAAAACTATCAAAATTTTAAAAGGTAAACAATCAAAAGTTAAACCTTAAACAAATTTCTTTTTACACTTAAATTATGTGAACTGAATATCTACAAAAAATAATAGGAAATAAAGTAAAACATTTTAGCCACAAGATTATTTGAATAACACTATGTCATGTATTTTTGGTTGGAAAAAATGTTTTGGTGCATTTTTTTAACCATTAAAAAAGGATAACTATGTGATGTAAGATATATGTTAATTATCTAGAGGTAGTCATGCCACTTTGTATATATACTTCAAAACATCATCCTGTACACAATTAATACATACAATTTTATATCAACTGAAAAAATAAAATAAGAAAAAGAAATGTAATTAATATGTATTAAGTTCCAGAACTAGGTATACTTGTAAATTTAGTTTATAAAGTTCTTTTTCTGTAGCGTTTATTGTCCTAACTTAATCAGACTATATAAAAATCAGGGGAAGGCTTTTTAACTTGATAATTGAAAATCATTGATTGAGCCAAGTCTATTTCAGCAAATACTAGTTTATGGGTAGCATTTCACAATTCATTGGCACATCACTAAAGAATTTTTCTTTACTTTCAGCAACATTTTCCTGACTGTGATAACCTATAATAAATATACATGTTGAAGAAAATTTAACAGGAATGTCTTACTTTTTCTTTTGCCAAAACACATAAAATGATGCTTACATGGCAATGCAGTTACTTTGGAGAATTCAATTCTGAATAACCTTGTTAAGCTTGTTAAACATATCATTGAACTCTCCTTTCAAAATTATGTTTAGGAACAGTTTGTGACAAAAGAAAGTAAAATATATAAGTGGATATGTAGACAGATGACTAGGTAGATAGTATTTAGAGAAATAACATACAGTCTGCATTCTAAGGGTTTAAACTCTTTTTTGTTTGTTTTGCCCAAAATGCAGTATAATCACTTACCTCAATCACTTATTAATCATCCTTTACTTCAAACTGCTACATGTTCTCAGCCATCCAATGCAACTATCAAAGATGACTTGCATTAAGGGTTTACAAAGCAATCTCTCACTTCTGATCTGCCAGAATGGTTCTGGTAAAAAGGGCAACATTTTGGCATGATAACCTATGAGAAGACAATTTTTAGAGTTTTCATATATATTCTTGTACATACATTTTGTTTAATTTAATTAAGAACTCCATAGCAGTCAGCCATCAGTAAGCATGTCTGATGTATGTACCTAAAAAAGGTTGCCAGTAGTAAGATATAAAGTACTCCTGTTGGCAACTGTGGTTACATGGATTTTCTAATCCATCGAAGGAACATGCTATACACATTCTTTTTTATTGAAAAAGCAAAACTGGCATCAACAGACAGTGGAAAAACACTAAATTAGTAATAATGCATAAACATTGTATCCTATCTCCTCACAGGGCTGTTTTGAATTAAAAATTAGATTATGTTGGGAAATTTGGTAAGCTGTGAATCACTGTGAAAATTATGAGCACTCATTTTATCCAAATACTTTTTTTTTCTGAGATGGAGTTTCGCCGTTTTTGCCCAGGCTGGAGTGCAATGGCGTTATCTTGGCTCACAGCGACCTCTGCCTCCTGGGTTCAAGAGATTCTCCTGCCTCAGCCTCCAGAGTAGCTGGGATTACAGGGATGTGCCACCATGCCTAGCTAATTTTGTATTTTAGTAGAGAAAGTGTTTCTCCATGTTGATCAGGCTCGTCTTGAACTCCTGACCTCAGGTGATTCACCTGCCTCGGCCTCCCAAAGTGTGAGATTATAGACATGAGCCACGATGACCAGCCTATCCAAATACATTCACTGGGAGAATATTTCTTACTAATCTTATTATATTATTTAGACATCTGGGCACATGAAAACATAATAAAACAATAAGAAAAATTCTAACTTTTGCTTATGTTACTTTTGCTTCTCTAGGCAGTTTTCTATGTGCTTTGCATATACTACATTATTTAATCTTTATAATAGCCATACAACCAAATGAGAACTCATGACCCACATTTTTCTAACAGAAGAAATTGAGTCATAAGGAAGTAATTTCCTTAAGGCCACACAATTAATCAGTGAGAACAGGATTTGGACCCCATCGGCCTGTCTGCAGAGCCCATGTTTTTCATCATTAAATTATTTTCAATACTGCCTAGTTTTCTGGTGTGGAAGCAAAAAGAAAACAAAGCACCATCTGACTTTAGCAAATAACGTTGTTCATCAAAATATAGTTATTTACAAGCATTTTCTTTCACACATTAAAAACAATTCTGCAAACATAGCTTAATGTAATATTAGGTGCAATAAACATAGATTTTCACTTCAATTTCTACATGTCACATCAAACTTATTTGGGGGAAAAGGGATTTCTCTTGAATTTGATCACTAGCAAATTCCTATTAGTTAGATATTAGATGGCCAATGTTTCCAAAGTACAAGTAAGAAGTTACTGGAGTGATATCATTACACCCAGAATCTTCTCAACCATTTTCTACCAGGGCCTAAAAGGTTTGGCAGTGACCAGGCACCATGGCTATCACCTGTAATCCTAGCACTTTGGAAGATGGAGGAGGGTGGATCCCTTGAGCTCAGGATTTTGAGACCAGTCTGGGCAAAATGGTGAAACCCCATCTCTACTGAAAACACTAAAAAATTAGCTGAGTATGCTAGTGTGCACCTGTGGTTCCAGCTCTCCTGGAGGCTGAGGAAGGAGTGTCCCTTGAGCCTGGAAGGCAGAGGTTGCCATGAGCCCAGATCACACCACTGCACTCCAGCCTGGGTGACAGAGAGAGACCCTGTTTCAATTAAAACAAAATAATAAAAACAAATCAAAAACAAGTTTCAGTAGCCAGAAAAGTTATTTAAACATTAATTAGGAGAGACACTTACCCTTCCCTCCCCATCCCACTATCCCTCATGGTCAAAATAATTTTATTTAAAAATGAAATAATTTATTTTGAACGAATATCATTATGTAATATGAAAAAGTAATGCTATACAATCTGTGAGAACATCCATTTGGGAACTGTTTTCTGTACTTATTTGTATTCTGAGCACTTAACACTTCATAATGCAATCAATGTTCACTGAATTAATGACTTAATTAAATGAAGTAACTGAACTATTTTGGTGATTTCTAATTTGTTGGAATTTTGTTCTTTTAACATGCAAAATGCAATTGAGAGAAATAAGCTGTGTTTAATATTTGTGGACATGTAGAGATTAGGCTGATATCTGTATCATTATTAAATTCTGTCCTATCGTAAGAATGAAGTGTAAACATTGAAGACACTAGGAAAGAAATCCACTATAGAAGAAAGAGGCATCACAGAGATCAGTACATATGGGAATTTTCAATCATTTTCTTTGTATACAACCAGGGACTACATAAGCACGCTGAAGGCCAATTAATGCAGTGTGAATGAGTGCACTACACTGGCCACTACTCACATCACCACACTGTATTTGCTACTTAGTGACCTCCAAGAGTCTGAACTTGATCTTTGCAGCCAGCTGATGCAAAACAGCAGCCACTTGGAGTATACAAACAAGAGCATGGGTGTGATGCTTCAGTGGAAGAACAGGCACCTGTAGAACACAGAGAGGGCACAAATAATATTAGTTTCTTCACCTGCACCACGTGCCCAAGTTAAGAGGGAAGATAGAAAAACAGTAAGCTTTTAAGTGTTGTATAATCCCAGGTATTTATAACTAATAATATGGATCACAGGATAATTAAATGAAATAGCTGCAAAAAGCACTTTAGCATATTACTTGTTACATGGAAGTTATTCATAATTATGCATATACCTTAGAGATAAGTGAGTGAAACTCAGAATAATAGGTAATAAGTTTTGATAATATGGTAGGATTTTAGGAAAATATTCAAGAGAAAAGACAGCCCTGGGTTTGGAAATAACAATAACATGAAAACTTTAGAATCATCAGCTGGAAGAAACCTAGAAAGAATTAAGGCAAAATAACTGTACATTTGGGTAGGGAAAGTATGGAGTAGTCAACCTGTGAAAAATATGGTTATAAATGCATCTAATTGAAATTGTAAACACAAAAGGCACACCTCTAGAACTGGCAATACAAATAATGATATTGTTAATTCTAAGGTGAACAAAACAAATAGCTCATCATTCTGAATTCACTGGCTGGGGATGGGGAGGGAATATAAATCAAAGAATGGTTCAAAAATTGTGAAGTTTCAGATTTACATTTCTGCTTTGGAAAAAATATCTGATTTCTGAACAAATTTAATAAGAGAAAATACCCTTTATTTTTTAAAGCAGATGATAATTATGCTGAGCTTTTACTATGTGATACACACTGTTCTAAAATGTTTTCATAAATTGACTAATGTAATGTCACACTGATCATAAAAAATATGAAGTATTTGGTGTTTTTATATAGAGGTGAGGAAAATTATATAAAGAAATGGTAGAACCAGGGTTTGTTTGTAGACAACTGGCTCTGTTCCCCTAAACCCTCAACTATACTGTATGACCAGAATAAGTCATTTATGAAATTAGTCTACAAATATAACCCAGAAAAAAATGGCTAAAACATGCAAATAATGACAAAAAAAAATGTGAAGTTGCCATAGTAAAAGAGACAGAAACCCTTCTAAATAAAGTGAAATAGATATTTTTAAATACTTCATTATGCATATGAATGCCCATAATAGGACAGCATGTGATACTACCTTTCAATGATTTTAAAATGTAGTTGTTGGGTGATAGTTAATATCTTCAGTAATTCAAAATTGTGTTATCTTGTCTTTAATTTTTATAAATTAATTTTAGGATTTTTAACAAAATTCATAAGTCTTTCATAAGCCTTAAGTATGTTTTTGTGGCATATAATAAAGCTTCTTGACCACACCTATAACTTGAAAATTACTTCAGAATTTGCCAACTGTTTGGTTGTGACTTTGTCAAAGATACCTTAATGGAGAGATTAAGAATACATGGATACAGAGAGGGGAACATCACACACTGGCATGACCCAGGCTGGCAGCAGGGGGCGTGAGAGTAGGTCTCAACAGTGGGCTTAAAACATTCAGTAAACTGGGGGGATTCTAAGAGGCAGCTCCGGAAAGCAGCTCCAAGCGAGAGAGATGCAGAAGCCGAGTGGTCTCAATTCCGAACAAGGTACCAGGTTCATTTTGTTGATCTGGTTGGACAGCAGGTATAAACCAAATAGGGCAAACTGAGGCAAGGCAGGGCACTGCCTCACCCAGGAGATATGTGCAACCGACCAGAGGACTGGAGGATCTCCCTCTCTAGTACTTCGGTTCGGATACAGGGCTCCACCCAAGCCCTCTCCAACTCATAGAATAGAAGACCTTCATCAGGCTGAAAACCTCAGCAAGCTGCATGAACAGGGCAGAACAGCAACTTCAGCTGGTGCTAGGGCTGTCAACCTAGATCTAGATGGAAGCACTGGCTGACATGAAAGCCAGAAAGCCAACTGGAGTGAGCCAACTGCCCCCCAGAAAGAAGAGGAGCTGAAAACATGGAAACAACTCATAAGGCAAAATGGGTCCCCCCGACACAGCACCCAGCAGACTGAAAAACTCTCACTCGAGAGTTTCACACCCAGAACATCAGTTAGAGAGCGACCAGGAACAATCGAACTTGGCGGGTGGAAGGGAAGCCGCCATTGCAGAAGCCAGTCTAATTTTCCTAAGTAAATAAAAGATGCAACAACTCCACTGAATCTGTGGCAGCCCAACAGTGCCTGTGCAGGCAGACAAAGGAAAGGCTGCCTTCCCAAGCAGCTATCTGAGATCAAAACTATATAAATACAAGGAGATGGGAGGAAGCAGTGCAAAGAGAATGAAACCATTAGAAACCAGAACACCACTCCCCCACCATGAGATCACAGTTCCTCACCATCAAGGGAGCAAAGATGGATGGAGAATGAATTTGACAGATTGATAGAAGCAGGTTTCAGAAGGTGGATTATAACAAACTTCTCTGAGTTAAAGAAACATGTTCTATCCCAATGCAAAGAAACTAAAAACATTAAAAAAAAAAAATAGAAAAAATGCTACCTGGAATAACCAGCTTAGAGGAGAACATAAGTGACTTGATGGAGCTGAAAAATGCAGCACAAGAACTTCAAGAAGTGTACACAAGTTTCAATAGCTGAATAGATCAAGCAGAAGAAAGGATATCAGAGATTGAAGATAACTCAATGAAATAAAACAAGAAGGCAAGGAAAGAGAACAAAGAATGAAAAAAAAATGAACAGAGCCTTCAAGAAATATGGGATTACATGAAAAGACCTAATCTACACTTGATTGATATACCTGAAGATGACAGGGAGAATGAATCCAAGCTGGAAAACACTCTTCAGGATATTATCCAGGAGAACACCCCCAACCTAGAAAGGCAGGCCAACATTCAAGTACAGGAAATACAGAGAACACCACAATGATACTCCTCTAGAAGAGCAAACACAAGGCACATAATCATCAGATTCACCAGGGTTGAAAAGAAGGAAAAAATACTAAGGGCAGACAGAGAGAAAGTTCAGGTCACCTACAAAGGGAAGCACATCACACTCACAGTGGATTTCTCAGCAGAAACCCTGCAAGACAGAAGAGAGTGTGGGCAGTATTCAACATCCTTAAAGAAAAGAAATTTCAACCCAGAATTTCATATCCAGCCAAACTAAGCTTCATAAGTGATGGAGAAATAAAATCTTTTATGGACAAGCAATTGCTGAAAGATTTTGTCACTACCAGACTTGCCCTACAAGAGCTCCTAAAGAAAGCACTAAACATAGAAAGGAAAAACCAGTACCAGCCAGTACTGCAAAAAAAGAACTAAATGGTAAAAACCAACCACACAATGAAGAAATTATGCCAACCAAAGAGCAAAACAACCAACCAGAAAGAAAATGGCAGGATCAAATTCACACATAACAATATTAACATTAAATGTAAATGGACTAAATGCCCCAATCAAAAGACACAGACTGGCAAATTGGATAAAAAGCCAAAAACCATCGGTGAGCTGTATTCAGGACACCCATCTCATGTGCAAAGACACATAGATCCAAAATAATGGGATGGAAGAAGATTTACCAAGCAAATGGAGAGCATAAAAGCAGGGGTGGCAATCCTAATCTCTGATAAAACAGACTTTCAACCAACAAAAATCAAAGGAGACAAAGAAGGGCATTACATAATGGTAAAGGGATCAATGCAACAGGAAGAGCTAACTATCCTAAATGTATATGCACCCAATACAGGAGCAATCAGATACATAAAGCAAGTCCTTAACAACCTACAAAGAGACTTAGACTCCTGCACAATAATAGTGGCAGACTTTAACACTCAACTGTCAATATTAGACAGATCAGTGAGACAGAAAATCAACAAGGAAATCCAGGACTTGAATGCAGATCTGGACCAAGTGAACTGAATAGACATTTACAGAACTCTCAACCCAAAATCCACAGAATATACATTCTTCTCAGCACTACATCACATTTACTCTAAAATCAACCACATAACTGGAAGCAAATCACTCCTCAGCAAATGCAAAAGAACAGAAATCATAGCAAACAGTCTCTCAGACCACAGTGCAATCAAATTAGAACTCAGGATTAAGAAACTAACTCAAAATCACAAAACTTCATGGAAAATGAACAACTCGCTCCTGAATGTCAACTGGATAAATAATGAAATGAAAGCAGAAATAAAGATGTTGTTCAAAACCAAGGAGAACAAAGACACAACATACCAGAATCTGTGGGACACATTTAAAGCAATGTCTACAGGGAAATTCATAGCAATAAATGCCCAAATAAGGAGCAAGAAAAGGTCTAAAATCGACACCGTATCATGACAATTGAAAGAGAGGAGCAAGATCAAAAAACTCAAAAGATAGCAGAAGAAAAGAAATAACTAAGATCAGAGCAGAACTGAAGGAGATAGAGACACAAAATCCCTTCAAAAAATCAACAAATCCAGGAGCTGGTATTTTGAAAAGATCAACAAAATAGATAGACCACTAGCCAGACTAATAAAAAAGAAAAGAGAGAAGAATCAAATAGATGCAATAAAAAACGATAAAGGGGACATCACCACCGACTCCACAGATATACAAACTGCCATCAGAGATTACTACAAACAACTCTGTGCACACAAACCAGTAAATCTGGAAGAAATGGATAAATTCCTGGGCACTTGCACTCTCTCAAGACTAAACCAGGAAGAAGTTGCATCCCTGAATAGACCAATAACAAGGGCTGAAGTTGAGGCAGCAATTAATAGCCTACCAAATGAAAAAACCCAGGTCCAGATGGGTTTACAGCCAAATTCTACCAGATATACAAAGAGGAGCTGGTACCATTCCTTCTGAAACTGTTCCAAACAATACAAAAAGAGGGAATTTTCCCCAACTCTTTTTATGAGACCAACATCATCCTACTACCAAAACTGGGCAGAAACACAACAAAAAACGAAAATTTCAGGCAATATCCATGATGAACATTGGCGCAAAAATCTTCAGTAAAATACTGGCAAACAGAATGCAACAGAAAATCAAAAAGCTTATTCATCATGATCAAGTAGGCTTCCTCCTAGGGATGCAAGGCTGGTACAACATATGCAAGTCTATGAACATAATCCATCACACAAACAGAACCACAGACAAAAACCACATGATATCACAATAGATGCATAGAAGGCCTTTGATAATATTACAGCCCTTTATGCTAAAAACCCTCAATAAATGAGGTATTGATGGAAAATATCACAAAATAATAAAAGCTATTTAAGATAAACCCACAGTCAATAACATACTGAACCGGCAAAACCTGGAAGCATTCTCTTTGAAATCTAGCACAAGACAAGGATGCCTTCTCTCACAACTTCTATTCAATGTAGTATTGGAAGTTCTAGCCAGAGCAATCAGGCAAGAAAAAGAAATAAAGTGTATTCAATTAAGAAAATGAGAAGCCAAATTGTCTCTATTTGTAGATGACATGATTGTGTATTTAGAAGACTCCATCATCTCAGCCCAAAATCTCCTGAAACTGATAAGCAACTTCAGCAAAGTCTCAGGATAGAAAATTCGTGTGCAGATATCACAAGCATTTCTATACCCCAATAACAGAGAAACAGGGAGCCAAATCAAAAGTGAACTCCCATTCACAATTGCTACACAGAGAATAAAATACCTAGGAATACAAGTAACAAAGGACGTAAAAGACCTCTTCAAGGAGCACTACAAACCACTCCTCAATGAAACAAGAGAGGACACAAACAGATGGAAAAACATTCCATGCTCATGGTTGGGAACAGTCAACATCATGAAAATGGCCATCCTGCCCAAAGCAATATATAGATTCAATGCTATCCCCATCAAGTTACCAATGACCTTCTTCACAGAACTGGAAAAAACCACTTCAAACTTCATATGGAACCAAAAGATAGCCTGCATAGCCAAAACAATCCTATGTAAAAAGAAAAAAGCTGGAGGTATCACTCTGCCTGACTTCAAACTATACTACAAGGCCACAGTAATCAAAATAGCATGGTACTGGTACCAAAACAGAGATATAGACCAATAGAACAGAACAGAGGCCTCGGAGGCAACGCCACACACCTACAACCATCTGATCTTTGACAAACCTGAGAAAAACAAGTAATGGGGACAGGATTCTCTGTTTAATAAATGGTGTTGGGAAAACTGGGTAGCCATATTTAGAAAGCAGAAACTGGACCCCTTCATGCCACCTTACACTAAAATTAATTCCAGATGGATTAAAGACTTAAATGTAAGGCCTAACACCATAAAAACCCTAAAAGACAACCTACGCAAAGCCATTCAGGACATAGGCATAGGCAAGGACTTTAAGTTGCTTTTAACTTTACATTTCAGTTTTTTAAATCTAGGGGTAAAAACTGAGTTAAGTGCATAAGGATCTCTTATCTGCAATTCATCAGTAAATAGTGAATATATCCTAATATTCTCCTATTTCCTTAGATGCTACCACAGCTCTTCTGCTTTATTGGGAAAAAAGTCCAAACCAAGAGCCATTGTTTCTTCTAAGACCCATAGAGAGAGTCAAACCAGTCAGACAATCTAAAAAGTGTTGTTTTCCTAATTCTTGCTCTCTTGGAAATGTCTTTTGGAATCAGACAGGTAATTAATAGCTGATATAGGATACACATCTATAAAACCTATATGTAAGAGCATTTTCCTTCCAAAAGTATGCTATCATCCTTTCTTATCAATCATACTAATTCTATCCGTTCATTTCTAACTTCTTACTTCTTACCATTGAGTGCGTGTATGTTTTTTTTAATGTAGTAAAGGTGAATGTGCCAGATTTAAAAAAAGACTTTAGTTAGCGAGTCAAATTTAGGCACCAAAGAAATGCCTGCCTTCTCCGCTATAGAGCCTGACCTCCCTACCATCAGAGAAATTCTTTTTAGTTGAGGTGGCATCTTAAGGAGGTCCCAATTTAAGTAAAAATATATTGTGTATGAAGAATAAAACTATGAGCAGTTAAATGTATGTACAGATTATCTAGGAATGGCAATGAAAAGCATAGAAAAGCTTGAAACGAGGAGAATGGATACATTTTGATGAGTGAGAAGAACCAAAGTTTTTACTGAGCAAGAAAGTAGATTCATATTGAAATCTGTGAGAGTCTCTGGGTAATATGAGGACAAAGTTGCCCAGATAAGTAAAAGTAAAAAGTGATATTTATGTAAATAGGAGAGAGAAAGGAGCCAAATATAGCCCTCAATACTTAGTCTGGATTCGGCTTTGGCCTACACAATAGGAAACACCAACATGAAAGTAAAAAAAAAAAGAAAAAAGAAAAAAAGAAAATCATGTGAGTGCTTATGTGTTTATGTTTGCACATATGCCTGCATGTGTGAATATGTGTACGAAAGTATGATTTTCTACGTATTTAAAAATGTTCTGCACTGAAAACACTGCAGCATATAAGTACTAATAATTGGCAGAAAGATTTTAAAATAAGACAATCTTTGAAACCAAGCTAAAAGCAAAGGAGGCTTGTAAGTGAGCAATATAATTTCATCTATTACAGGCTTGAAAAAAATGCTAGGACAATTTACAGAAAACGAAATTAAATGTGCCTTAATACCTGTATGACTGTTCATGGCTCTGCCAAAAGTCAACGGCTCCAATTTCGCACTGGGACCTTTAACAGTCTAAAAGACTTGGGTCTATCTTGATCTTCAGTGGCAAAGAAAAAGAAATTGTTCAACTATATTTCTTGCAACAAAAACATTTTTATCATTCTTTGAACTGTTAACTGTGGTACATAACTTATGCTCTGGTCATTAAGAATTATAGTCATTAGGTAGAAAGAATTAATTGAATAGCATTTCTAGAGGTAACTCAGAATCAGCCGGGTGGACTAAAGAATAAAACACTGTATCCAGTAAACTGCTTTTCCAACTGGAAAAGGAAGAAAAAAAATTGAGGAGAGGAAATTAAAATCAGATTATCAAGGAGGTTATTTTAAGAAAGTGCTGAGTTCGTCTTACCTAAGTTTAAATCCCTAAGCTCAAGTAATTTCTGTCCTGTTCTAGAAAGAAGGAGATGAAATTACCAAGGTTTAATTAACAGAAATATATATAAAATCAGTACTTAGCCAAATAAAACTACTTAATATTATAGGATATTGCTATGGACTGAATTGTGTCCCCCACAAAATTCTTATGTTGAAACCCTAACACTCATTGTGATGGCCTTTGGGAGGGAATTAAGGTTTTGATGAGGTTATGAGTGTGGAGCCCTCGTTATAGGATTATGACATCCTCCTCTTATAAGAAGAGATGCCAGGAAGCTTGAGATCTCTATCTCTCTGCCATGTGAGAGCACTTTGAGAAGGCAGCCATTTATATGTCAGGAAGAGAGCCCTCATCAGAGACCAACTATGCTGGTACATTCTCCTTGGACTTCTATCCTTCAGAATTGTGAGAAAATAAATTTCTATTGTTGAAATCAAAATGATCTAGGTGTTTTAGTTTACTAAAAGACTGAGTGACTTGTACTTATTATAATATAAAGTTCTTGTCAAGAAGTGAATGTTGCATTATGCTGCAGTAATAACGTGTAGATTCTACTACCAGTACAATCACAACAACACTTCTTCAATGTTACACTAAATTCAGGCTAATGCATTTTAAGGGGGAATGTGTGACAAAGCAATATCCGAAAAAGGAAAGCCAGTGTTTTAAGAAGGGCTTAAAAATAGAGCATAACGTAGTGGAGACTGGGAACGGGGTCTATTATGTTGCATAGTGCCGGGGTGGCACTGTTCACACTGTAGCCTGAGCAACTTTACATGGCAGCCCTGCTAGAAATCCAGAGAGGTGACTTCTAGTTCTGATTTTTCCCCTAACGATAATCATTGTATAGCTTTGGGCAACAGAGAGTGGGAGACTATCTCCAAGGTCCTTTCTAGTCTACATATTACATTTCTATAAATGTGCTTCTGCGTGAAGTAGTGACATTTGAATTCAAGCTGGATTAACTACCTGTCAGGAATAATGTAGAGAACTTTCCCACAGCAGGTTATAGGTTGGACTATATAACCTCTAAAGTCTCTTCTTATTCTAAAAATCTGTAATTTTTGAATCCAGAGCCTAAGACCACCATCTAACAACATCACCCTGACATTTCTAGAATTGTGTTTCAGGATCTGTGCAGTCCAACTAGGATATATGTCTAGGTTGAGAAAACTGAGGAAAAGCAGAGCTATAAATCACATAGTGAAGACATCTATCACAGTATTTTGAGTTCAAATCGATACCGTTTCATTGGCTGCAAAACATTAAGTGGTGCTATGATGGCCCTGACCAACAGAACTCAAAAGAAAGAACAAGAGACTTAGAGCTATACCTAGGTTCAAATCTCAGATTTAGTCATTGTTAGATTTCACTTGGGGTGGCTGGCAAGATATTAACTATTAGGAAAAGTTATATAGATTGTAATCTCAAACCTTTTAGAAGGCCAAAATGTTTTATTGGGGCAGGCTGAAGGCAGCCGCTCATTTACATTAGCATAGGAAAGACTTAGAGAAGATGAAAGCCTTTACACCCCATCCCTTTGTCTCCACTCTAACTGTTTAATGTAAATTTTGTGCTGAATAGTCCTCTCATGGGAAGCTCAAAAGGGAATTACCTGTTAATAGCGTTTACTCTGGGCCCTGAATCTAACGATTTTATCAGTGGTTAAACCATTCTTTTAACTATGTCAATTATCCACAAGTGTGTTAACTTTTAGAACCTCTGTTGTAAAATCTACAAAACAAAAGTGGATGAACAGGGAGCCTTGTTTGATTGGTTGCATTTCATCCTCTGAAAACAGCCAACAGCCATCCCTAGCCCACTTGTATCACTGTCATGTTGTGAGAGTACATTCATTCATCCGTCATTGAGTCAGGGTCTGCAGGCCAGACTTCTGCAGGTGGTTGTCGATGTTTCAGGTAGTTATTAGCTATGTGATGTTAGGCAAACTTGATCATTACCACAATTTCCATCATTGTGATAAAATCAGCAATAATTGATGTTATTAAATAAGCATTTATTAGGTTTTAGGTACTTGCTATTCCCTATTTTATTAATTTGCATAAAAACCATATCAGGTAGGTATAATGGTCCACATTTTACACAAGTTTACACAAAGTTATACAGCCAATAAATTGTGAAGCTGGGCTTTCAGCCTTAGTTGACTATATCATTGATACTTTTAACTTCTTTAAATACTAACTTGTTTTCTGAACTTCAGTTTTCTCATCAATATAATGAGGAAAGTCTTCTAAAATGTTTTAGTAAAATCAGAAATATCTTAAAGCATCTAGCATATATTAATGGTTCTATAAATTATAGCTACAATTATAATTTATTTATAACCTTACCCTTTTAGGCACATATCAGAGGAACAGGCAGTAAGAATTTTTATACATTCAAGAAGATTCATTGCTTGGCTGTTTCCACAGAAACCATCTTTAAGGTTCAGAATTTACCCAAAGTTTAATGTCCTAGCGGGTTATAACAATAATTAACTAGATACTAAAAAAATAAAACTTTACTTTGTCTATCACATATTCTAATGGTGAAAAAGATTATATATGTGCGCCTGTGTGTATGTGTGTGTGTATATATATACATATATATATATACACACACACGTACACACACATATTCTAGTTCTAAATAAGGTGTAAAGAAAATACATTGCTGGTACTAGACTTAAATCAAATAATGTTACTGAAGGGCAATGTGGCTTTATATAACAAAACCTTAAAATTGCCTATAAATGTAACCTGGTAATTTTTCTTCTAAAAATGTATCCTCAGGAAGTAAGTGTTTGTGGATAAAAATTTTTATACATGGAACTTCACTGTATTATTATTTATAATGCCGATAAATTTAAAAAAATCTAAATTGGCAGGGCACAGTGGCTCATGCCTGTAATCTCAGCACTTTGGGAGGCCGAGGCAGGCAGATCACGAGGTCAGGAGATCAAGAGCATCCTGGCCAACATGGTGAAACACCATATCTACTAAAAAATACAAAAATTAGTTGGGCGTGGTAATGCACACCTGTAATCCCAGCTGCTCAAAAGGCTGAGGCAGGAGAATCGCTTCAACTGGGGAGGCGGAGGTTGCAGTGAACTCAGATTGAAAAAAAAACCCCAAATCTCCAAAAATAAAAAAATGGATAAAGTATGGTGAAGAATATTATGCAGCTGTGAAAACCATGTTTGTCTGTGCCATGGAAAAATCTTTATGATATATTCTTAAATGAAAATACCAGGATAGAAACCTACCTAGACTATGATTCTAGTTTTTGTTAAACTGTAATATACATTCATGTGCACATACAACATACATGTAGAAAAAAGTAGAAAGAAGTAAATCAAGGCTTTTACATTTATCTTATGATGAATAGCAAGAGTATATTTTTATTCATTTTATTTTTAAATTTAAATTTTATTTTTTTTAATTTTACTTTAAGTTCTGGGATACATGTGCTGAATGTGCAGGTTTGCTATATAGGTATATATGTGTCATGGTGGTTTGTTGCACCCATCAACCTGTCATCTAGGTTTTAAGCCCAGCATGCATTAAGTATTTGCCCTAATGCACTTCCTTCCCTTTCATCCAACTCCAGACAGGCCCCGGTGTGTGATGTTCCCCTCTCTGTGTCCATGTGTTCTCACTGTTCAACTCCCACTTATGAGTGAGAACATGTGGTGTTTGGTTTTCTGTTCCTGTGATAGGTTGCTGAGGATGGTGGTTTCCAGCTTCATCCATGTACCTACAAAGGGCATGAGCTCATTCTAAAAATAATTTTTTAAATTGTAAGCAAGAATATTTTTTAAAATTAAAAAAGAATTTTAAAAATATTCTTACTTACAATTGAAAATTTTTACAAATATTCTTGCTTACAATTTTAAAATTTATTTTTAGAATGTATCAACTCGCAGTTAGCAACTCTTATAAAAAATACATGGAAAATCATGATTGAGGGTATGTTGTCAGAGATTAACAATTGAAATGTAGAGGAAAGTATATTTGAAAATTGCTGCTTTCACTATTTGTGATGTCAGGATATCATGCCTTATTATGGTCTTCTAACTTAACAAATAATTTTCTTTTCCAAAGAAAGATGTGAGAGGACCATGAAGAGAAAGCTATTTTGCCTCAGTTTTTCAAGTTGTCTGATTCTGTGTCTTGCCTTCAGGTAAGTGATTAAACGTAGATGTGAACACTGATAATTTTCTTCTTGAATAACTTTAGCAATAAAGCCTATACATTAATCCTTTTAAGCAAAAACAATGAGGAAAATTGCTGTGACCATTTTAAGCCCAATTTTCTAAATCCCTATAATTTCAGGTATACAGAGTTCAACCTTAATCAGCTCTATGTTGGAAAAATGATATTTGTTATTTTCCTTACCCTTTTGTTATATTTCAGGCTCTCTTTCTGACAATATAAACTCTTCCCTCAGGAGTTAAGGAATTATATTTTTAGCAACCCAAATCCTACTATTCCGAGTCTATGGCTAATTTATAATTTGGTTTAGTAGTGAACAATTTAAAATAGCAATATTTAATGTCAATATCCAGTATATTGAATCCTATATGAATTGGCTAATACATTTTGAATTGACTGGCTCATTGATTAGCATCTACTTTGTAAGCCCAGGCACTGTTTTTATGTAGGTTATTGTATTTAAGTTAAATAAGATGAGAGTTTCTGTTTCTCATTTAGCAAATTTTTGGAAAAACCAGTATCATTCCAGACATAGGCCAATTTAATATTCTCTTTCTGTGGTTAAGAGCTATCTATCTGGAATAAATACACACTTTTGGCAGTACAATCCTTGGTATTTACGGAAATGAAACAAGATAATTATGTAAACTAAATGTTAGCAGGTTCTTGATTCCCTCATGCCTACTAAGAATCTTTTACTCAATCTCTGCTTCTAGTAACCAAATTTCTCAGAATAACACTAAAACACCTGAAAATGAAGGTACAGATACCAAGCCTTTATAGATCCCCAAGTTGCGAAGGAATTCTGACAATTTAAGTTACACATTTGTTTTATTCTTGATATAAAACTAATGGACATTTAATTGGACCTCAAAATCCAAATCTATGTAAATTGGAATATTGACCCTTACTGGTACAAGTGTTCTGAGTAGACACCTGAATATGATAATTTGGAACTAATAAAAATTTCTCTTCAACTCTGCTTTGTTGAATCAACTTGGGAAATTAGAAAATACTAACAACTAATGAGTAAACAAGCAAAATGCATATGAAATGCAAATTGTATACATTATTTCTATTTGTATTGAAAAGATATGCAGGATCAATCAGTACATAAGAATAGATCTTACAAAATTTCAATTAGGGAACCTTTATTTTTAGAAGTGTTAGAATAAAAATGGGCAGGGATAATTACCTTGTGTTTTCATGAGGAGCAAGGAGGAGGATGCCAATCAAAATCATGGCTGGTGGTATCTGGGTCTCAGACTATGGAAGGGTTCAGAAACACAAATCCAATGTAGAATATAACAGAGACTCCAACAACTCAGTCTCCTTCAAAAGTCTTGTTATATAGCTCATTCTATCATAAAAAAAAAACTAGCATTTTTTTTCTGAAAGAATATATGGGATATTCATGGACAATAGAACATGCATAAGGAAATAAGACTCTTCCAGACTATAATAATCAACAACTGAGAACATGTTTTCTTCTCTGTCTAGAGGAGGAAGAGGAAAAAAGGAGAAATTACTGATGAGGGAAGACATAACATCTCCTAGTCAAAAAAAAATCACAATATGGTACACATGCCTAACTGCACAATGGAATACAGTACAAATAAGTGAGCTAGGATTCAGATTTCCGTCTAGATTTTCTTGTTTATAAGCTGTAAGACCATGGACAAATCACTTGACTTCCCTGGACTTAAGGACCTCTGAAATAAAAGATTTGCCTTAAACCACGTGGTCACAAACTCAAATGCATGAAGAAGCCAGGGAGACTATGTAAATCAGATTACATAAATGTGTCAATTGAGAGAAAAGCAATTGTCCAAGCCGGGGGTGCGGCGGCGGGGCGGGGGGTGTTGTGGCAGCTGATTTCCTGCATTAGAATCAGGAAAATTGTAGGGAATGACAGGAATTGAGGTAAACTGAAGAGCTTCAGCTGGATTTAATGATGGCAGCCAACACTGAGCTCCAACAATCAATGCTTTTTGAGAATATAGGTCCCATTTTGCCAAACCTTCTGATTCTTCAAGACCAACTGCATATACAGATTTGTATGCAACACCTCCCCGCCTTTTTAATGTTAGCAATCAGCTTATTTTACAACACTATGCAGGCTAGACAAAACATACCTTGGATAGATCTGTCCTGCAAACGTCCAGTTTCTAATGTCTGGCTTAGAAAATCTGTAAAACTCTACTCTGGCATTAATAAGATCCAATGAGAGTAGTTTTAAAATTCTGGCCTTAGCTTTGGCTGATGGCACTTCTTTATCCAATCTCTGCTCCTTAGTTATACAATAGCCTTTTCCATTCACCTGACTTCTTGTGACCAACGTAATCTCTACATCTTTAGCAAACCCTCATCCACTTACATATGAAGACTCAACCACGCCTCTCATTCATGACCCTCCAGCCATGGGCCCGTCACTCCTGTAACCGAACTATGCTTCCCCAACACACCCTACCCACGGAGGCCAGGTTTTAACACATCTTGTATTAGTCAATTTGTGCCCATTTGACTGTGAACCATTTGCATTTAATATAGTATAATGTTACTTTAAATGGAGGGAGCAACTAATTCTTATCTGGGAATGTTTTCTGACAAGTGAGATGGTAGGCATCTATCACTGGTATCAGATAACAACTTTAACTTAAGTTTCATTTGAATATATATTCTGTGAGTGAATGAGTAAGCAAAAAAACTAAATCTGGGTCTGAAAGTTGTTTATAAAGAATTTGTATAAAAGTAAAGCATAATTATTGGAGATAATTAACATTCTAAACTTTTAAAATATTAAATTGACAAAGATTTTATATATTCAAAGTACAGAGCACAAAAACTTGATGTATCTAAACATTGTATAATAATTATCAAAATCAAATTGACACATCCATCATCACCTGTCTGAATCAGTTTATTGTTGTTTTTTAACAGAATATCTGAAACTGGGGAATTATTTTTTTAAAAAAAGAATGTATTTGTTACTGTTCTGGAGGCTGAGAAGTCCAAAATTGAGGAGCTGCATCTGGTGAGAAACTTCTTGCTGGTAAGAACTCGGTAAAGAATCTCAAGGTGATACACTGTACCACATGATGAGAAGGCCAAGCATATTAACATGCTTGCTCAGGTCTCTATTCCTCTTCTTATAAAGCCACAGGTTCCTCTCCCATGATAACCAATTAATCCATTAATTCATTAATACATGAATGGACTAACCAATTAATGAGAGAAGAGCCCTCATGATCCAATCATGTCTTCAAGGCCCTACTTATAAATAATGACACAATGAGAATTATGTTTCCAATGCATAAAATCTGAAGGACACATTCAAACCATATCACCATGTATGCTGTACCTTACTTAGAAATTGTTTATCTTACAACTTAAAATCTGTACACTTTTAATCACTCAAATCCATTCTATTACATGGAAATTATAAAATCTACTTCTGAATGACTTTTGAGTATAAATGAAATTAAGCCAGAAATCAAAAAGTTTTTTGAAACTAATGAGAACAAAGATACAATATACTAGAATCTCTGTGACAAAAGTAAGGCAGTGGTAAGAGCAAAACTTATAGCATGAAATTTACACATTAAAAAATTACACAGATTTCAAATTAACAACCTAACATCAACATTAAAGAACTAAAGAAGCAAAAGCAAATCAACTCCAAAGCTAGCAAAAGACAAGAAATAACCAAAATCAGAGATGAACTAAAGGAAATCAAGACACACAAAAAAACATTCAAAACATCAACAAATCCAAGAGCTAGTTTCTTAAAAAATTAATGAGAGATAGGCTGCTATTTAGACTAATAAAGAAGAAAAGAGAGAAGATTCAAATAAACACAATAAAAAATGACAAATGGAATGTTATCATTGAGCCCACAAAAATAAAAACAGCTGTTTGCCTGCAGGGTTGTGGGGTCCTAGCAGCTCAAAGAGGTGCTAAGTAAGCATCCTTCAGGGCAGGCCAAGCCAATGCAAAACCAGATTCCAGGCAAGGACGCAAGCCATGTTCGAGTTCAAATAGAAGTAACAAAAGTCATAAAGCCCCAGTTCAGATGGAAGTTCCCCACATGACAGCACAGTTAATGACCACCCATAGGCAAAGAATCTTTGGTAGCATCTAGGTGGCATACATAAATGCTTAAACTGGTGTCTCCCCACAGCAAGAGCTCCAGATCTTGTTTTCATTGTCCTTCATCCTCTGCTTCTAGAAGCAGAGCCTCGGTGACCTTGTGACCTGCAGGTATTGGGAGATACACAGCGAGGATGCAAGGATCCCCTGGAATTTTTAAAATGATATTACTTGTCTTTAAGCAACACCTGATCACCTGTCTGGAGCAAGGAAAAGAGCCTTGGAGCAATTTCCCACAGTACAGCACAACTGCTGGGACAGTTAGAGGTCAGACTGCTTCTTTAATCAATACACCGATCCATTCTTCCTCACTGCATGGAGCCTCCTTGTGGGATTTTCAGCATTTCCAACCAGGGGTTTATGGACAGAACTCTGATCTCTCTAAGAGAAGCCCTTATGAGGAGGAGTGGCCATGGTATCATAAATAAATGATCTTAGTCATTTCTGCTGTTGGCTCTGGAGAGTCAGGGCAGCCCAGATGAGGGCAATTCACCCACTCCACCAAGGGGCATCCAGACTCCTTATTTAAGCAGGTCCTAGATCCTGTTCCTCTTAACTGGGTGAGACCTCCCAGCAGGGGTCTCCAGACACCACATGGAGAACTGTTCCAGCCAGCATCAGGTCGGTGCCCCTCTAGGACAGAGCTCCCAGAAAAGGGAGCAGGCTGTCAGATTTGCTGTTCTGCAGACTCCACCGATGATGCCTCCAGGTGTTAGGAACCCAGGCGAATAGGATCTGGGGTGGACCCCAGCAAACCACAGCAGCCCTATGCAAGAGGGGCCTGACTGCTAAATGAAAAACAAACAGAAAGTAACAACAACAACATCTATGAAAAAGACCCAACAAACACCCCATCCCAAGGTCAACCGCCTCAAAGATCAAAGGTAGATAAACTCATGAAGAAAAGAAAGTTTTACCATGTTGTCCAGGCTGGTCTCGAACTCCTGACCTCGGGTGATCCACCTGCCTCAGCCTCCCAAAGTGCTGGAATTATAGGAGTGAGCCACCACGACCAGCTCAAAACCACACAACTATGTGGAAATTGACCAACCTTCTCTTGAATGACTTCGGGGTAAATAATGATATTAAGGAAGAAATCAATAAGTTCTTTGAAACTAATGAGAACAAAGAAACAACCTACCAGAATCTCTGGGACACAGCCAAAGCAGTGTTAGGAGGGAAATTTATAGCACTAAATACCCACATCAAAAATGTAGAAACATCTTAATATCATAACATCACAACTAAAGGAACTAGAGAACCTAGAGAAAACAAAACAAACAAACAAAAACCATCAAAGCGAGTAGAATACAAGAAATAACCAAGCTCAGAGTGGAACTGAGGGAGATAGACACATGAAAATAACCTCCAAAAAAATCAATAAATCCAGGAGCTGTTTTTTAAAAATAATTAATGGAATAAATAGACCACTAGCTAGACTAATAAGGAAGAAAAAAGGTAAGAATCAAATAGGCACAATAAAGAATGATTAAGGGGATATCACCACTTTCCCCACAGAAATACAATCATCAGAGAATACTATAAACACCTCTATGCAAATAAACTAGAAAATCTAGAAGAAAAGGAGAAATTCATGGACACATACACTTTTCAAGACTGAACCAGGAAAAAGTTGAGTCTCTGAAGAGACCAATAACAAGTTCTGAAATTGAGGCAGCAATGAATAGCCTACCAGTCAAAAAAAAAAAAAAGAAATCCAAGATCAGGTGGATTCACAGCTGAATTCTACCAGGGGTACAAAGATGAGCTGATACCCTTTCTTCTGAAACCATTTTAAACAATTGAAAAGGAAGGACTCTCCCCTAACTCATTTTATGAGGCCAGTATTATCCTAATATGAAAACCTGGCAGAGATGCAATGAAACAACAACCACCAACCAAATAAACAAATAACTGCAGGCCAATATCCCTGATTAACACCAATGCAAAAATTCTCAGTGAAATACTGGCAAACCGAATCCAGCAGCACATCAAAAAATTTATCCACCATGATCATGTTGGCTTTATCTCAAGATGCAATGCTATTTCAACATACACAAATCAATAAACATAATTTATCACAAAAACAGAACTAAAGACAAAAAACACATTATTATCTCAATAGATGCAGAAAAAGCCTTCCATAAAATTCAGTACCCCTTCATGTTAAAAACTCTCAATAAACTATGTATTGAAGGAATATACCTCAAAATAATAAGAGCCATTTATGGCAAATCCACAGCCAACATTATACTGAATGGGCAAAAGCTGTAAGCATTCCCCTTGAAAACTGGCAGAAGACAAGGGCTCCTATTCACCACTCCTATTCAATATAGCATTGGAATTTCTGGTCAGGGCAATTAAGCAAAAGAAAGAAATAAAGAGTATTCAAATAGGAAAAGAAGAAGTAAAATTATCTTTCTTTGCAGATAATATGATCCTACATGCAGAAAACCCCATCACCTCAGCCAAAAGTTTCCTAAGCTGATAAACAACTTCAGCAAAGCCTCAGAATACAAAATCAAGTGCAACAGTCACAAGCATTCCTATACACCAAAAAAACAGACAAGGAGAGACCCAAATCATGAATGAACTTCCATTCAAAATTTCTACAAAGAGAATCCAATACCTAGGAATACAGCTAACAAGGGATATTAAGGACCTCTTCAAGGAGAACTACAAACCACTGCTCAGGGAAATCAGAGAAGACACAAACAAATGGAAAGACTTTTCATGCTTATTGATAGAATCAATATAATGAAAATGGCCATATTGCCCAAAATAATTTATAGATTTAGTGCTATTCTCATTAAACTACCATTGACATTCTTCACAGAATTAGAAAAAAAAAAACTACTTTAAATTTCATATGGATTCAAAAAGGAGCTTGAATAGCCAAGAAAATTCTAAGCAAAAAGAGAAAAGCTGATGGCATCATGCTGCCCAACTTCAAACTATACAACAAGGCTACAGTAACCTAAACAGCATGGTACTGGTACAAATACTGATAGACAGACCAATGGAACAAAATAGAGACCTCAGAAATAAGACTGCACATTTACAACAATCTGATCTTCAACAAACATGACAAAAACAAGCAATGAGGAAAGCATTTTCTATTTAATAAATGTGGTGCTGGGAGAACTGGCTAGACATAGGCAGAAAATTGAAACTGTACTCCTTCCTTACACCTTACAAAAATTAAGATGGATTAAAAACCTAAATATAAAATTCCAAACTATAAAAACCCTAGAAGAAATTCTAAGCAATACCATTCAGGACATAGGCATGGGCAAATATTTCATAATGAAATCCTCAAAAGCAATTACAACAAAAGCAAAAATTGACAAATAATATCTAGTTAAACTAAAGAGCTTCTGCACAGCAAAAGAAACTATCTTCAGACCAAACAGGCCACCTACAGAATGGAAGAAAATATTTGCAATCTACCCATCTGACAAAGATCTAATATCCAGAGTCTACAAGGAACTTAAACAAATGTACAAGAAAAAAAAAGACAACTTCATTAAAAAGTGAGCAAAATACATGAACAGACAATTCTCAAAGGAAGACATTTATGCAGCCAACAAACATATGAAAAAAAAAAAGCTGAACATCACTGATCATTAGAGAAATACAAATCAAAACCATAATAAGATACAATCTCATGCCAGTCAGAATGGTGATCATTAAAAAGTCAAGAAACAACAGATGCTTCTGTGGTTGGAGATAAATATTAATGCTTTACACTGTTGGCTGAAATATAATAAGTTCAACCATTTTGGAAGACAGTGCAGTGATTCCTCAAAGATCTAGAACCAGAAATACCATTTGACCCAGCAATCCTATTACTGGGTATATACCCCAAGGAATATAAATTATTCTATTACAAAGATACATGCATGCATACATTCAATGCAGCCCTACTTATAATAGCAAAGACTTGGAATCAACCCAAATGCCCATCAATGATAGACTAGATAAAGAAAATGTGGTACATATATACCATGGAATACTATGCGGCCATAAAAAAGGAATGAGATCATGTCTTTTACAGGGACGTGGATAGAGCTGGAAAACATTATCCTTAGCAAACTAACATGGAAACAGAAAACAAACACCTGTTCTTGCTCATAAGTGGGAGCTGAACAATGAGATCACATGGACATGGAGGGGCAGGGAAACAATTCACACTGGGGCCTCTCGGCTGGTGGGGAGCGAGGAGGGAGAGCATTAGGAAAAGTAGCTAATGCATGCTGGGCTTCATAGCTAGATGACGGGTTGATAGGTGCATCAAACTATAATGACACATGTTTACCTATGTAACAAACCTGCACATCCTGCACATGTACTTCAGAACTTAAAAAAAAATTAATAAAATAATAAAAACAAACTTCAGAAACTACCATGACTATCTCTATGTAAGCAAACTAGAAAACTTAAAATAGATAGATAAATTCCTGGAAATGTGTATTTTCAAAGACTGAACCAGGTGATATTGAATCCCTGAACAGACAAAAATGAGCTCCAAAATTGAATCAGTAATAAATAATCTACCAACCAAAATAAATAAATAAATATATAAATAAATAAATAAAGCCCAGGACCAAATGGATTCACAGTAGAATTCAACCAGATGTACAAAGAAGAGCTGATACCATTCCTATCAGAACTATTCTCAAAAAAAAATTGGGAGTAGGAACTTTTCCCCAACTCATTCTATGAGGCCAGCATCACCCTGATACCAACAGTTAGCCAGATACCACAATAACAACAAAAACCTCCAGGCCAATATCCTTGATGAATGTTGTTGCAAAAATCCTCAACAAAATTATTGCAAACTGAATCCACCAGCACATTAAAAAGCTAATCCACCATAATCAAATAGGGTTTATTCCTGAGATGCAAGGTTGGCTCAACATACACAAGTCAATAAATGTGATTCATCACACAAACAGAACTAAAGACAAAAACCACACGATTATCTCAATTGATGCAGAAAATGATTTCAATAAAATTCAACATGCTTTCATGTTAAAAACTCTCAAAATGTAGGTACTAAAGGAACATTCCTCAAAAGCACAAGAGCCATCTATCACAAACCCACAGCCAACATCATACTGAATGGACAAAAGCTAGAATTATCACCCTTGAAAACAGTCACAAGACAAGGATATACTCTCTTACCACTTCTATCTGACACAGTATTGGAAGTCCTGGCGAGAGCAATCCAGCAAGAGAAATAAATTAAGTGCATCCAAATATGAAGAGGAGAGATGAAACTATCCCTGTTTGCAGATAACTTAATTCTATATCTAGAAAATCCCATTGTCTTAGTGAAAAATCTCCTTCAGCTGATAAACAACTTCAGCAAAATTCTAGGATACAAAGTCAACATACAGAAATCACTAACATTTCTGTACAACAACAGCTGAGCTGAGAGCCAAATCAGGAATGCAATCCCATTCATGATTGCCACAGAAAGAATAAAATACTTAGAAATACAGCTATCCTGTCAGGTTAAAGGCCTCTAAAATGAGAATTGCAAAACACTGCTCAAATAAATTAGACATGACACAAAGAAATGAAAATAAACGTTCTGTGTTCATGGATAGGAAGAATCAATATTATTAAAATAGCCATACTGCCCAAATCAATTTACAGATTCAGTGTTGTATCTATCAAACTAAAAATCACATTCTTCATTCTTCACAGAACTAGAATAAAACTATTTTAAATTTCATATGGTTAAAAAGAGCCCAAATAGCTAAGACAATCTTAAGCAAAAAGAACAAAGCTAGAGGCTTCACGTTACCCAATTTCAAACTATACTACATGGCTTCAGTAACCAAAACAGCATGGTACTTGTATAAAAACAGACCCATAGACCGGTGAAAGACAATATAAAGCCCAGAAATAAGGCTGTGCACCTACATCTATCTGATCTTCAACAAAGCTGACAAAAATAAGCAACAGGGGAAGGACTCCCCATTCAATAAACGGTGCTTGGATAGCTGGTTAGCCAAATGCAGAATATTGAAACTGGACTCTTTCCTGATATCATATATGAAAATCAACTAAAGATAGATTAAAGACTTAAATGTAAAACCTCAAACTATAAAAACCCTGGAAAACAATCTAGGCAATACCATTCTGGACATAGGAATGGGCAAAGATTTTATGACAAAGATGCCAGAAGTAATTGCAACAAAAGCAAAAATGTGTCATCTAATTATACTAAAGAACTTCTGCACAGCAAAAGAAAGTATCAACAGAGTAAACAGTCAACCTTCAGAATGGGAGAAAATATTTGCAAACTATACATTTGACGAAGGTCTAAGATCTAGCATGTATAATAAACTTAAACAAATTGACCAAAAAAAAATTACGAAATAGGCAAATGGCATGAACAGGCATGTCTTAAAACAAGACGTACACATAACCAACAAGCAGATTAATATAAATCAAGCATAGGAATACAAACCATTCTACCAAAAAACCCCATGCACACAATGTTCATTGCAGCACTCTTCACAATAGCAAGGACATGAAATCTACCTAAATGCCCATCAATGACAGACTGGATAAAGAAATCGTGGTACACATACACCATGGAATACTTTGCAAGCATAAAAAAGGACAAGAACATGAGTTTTGTGGGAACATGCATGGAGCTGGATGCCATTGTCCTTAGCAAACTAATGCAGGAACAGAAAATCAAATACCACATGTTCTCACTTATAAGTGGAAGCTTAGAAGTGAAATGATGAGAACTCAAGGACACAAAGGGGAAAAGCAGACATTGGGGCCAACTTGAGAGTGGAGGGTAGGAGGAAGAAGAGGATCATAAGAAATAACTATTTGTAATTGGCTTAGCCCCTGAGTGATAACATAATCTGTACAACAAACCCCCATGACCTGAGTTTACCTATACAATGAACTTGCACATGTATGCTGAAACCTAAAATAATCTTTTTTTTTAAGCTTCTACCCCTTTGGCCAACATCTCCTCATTTCCTCCTCTCCTTATCCCCTGGTGAACATCATTCTACTCTCTGCTTCTATGAGTTTTACTTGTTTAGATTCCACATATAAGAGAGATCATACAGTATCTGTCTCCATCTTGCTTCTTTCACTTAACATAATGTTCATTCTATTGAATTCTCTCATATTAGCTTGCATTTTTTTCTTCATTGAATTTATCAAAGTATACTACTATGCATTGTTTTATTTTATTTTGTGCTTCTATATCAGAAAACCTGAAATTGAGTAATTATTAAGAACAGAAATTTATTTCATACAATTTTGGATGCTGGAAAGTTTAAGGCTGAGGGATCTGAATTTACAAGGGCCTTCTTGATGCATCATCACTTGTTGGAAGCCACAAGGTAACAGGTGCACATATGAGAATGGGCTTGGATAGGGCAATCTCATCCTTTTATTAGAAACCTACTCCAATGATAATCAACCTACTCTTGCAATAGGGCAATTAATCCATTTACAAGGGCAGTGTCCTTATTACCTAATCACCTGTTAAATGCCCCACCACTTGGCCGGGCGCGGTGGCTCACATCTGTAATCCCAGCACTTTGGGAGGCTGAGGTGGGTGGATCACGAGGTCAAGAGATCGAGACCATCCTGGCCAACATGGTGAAACCCCGTCTCCACTAAAAATACAAAAATTAGCTAGATGTAGTGATGCATGCCTGTAGTCCCAGCTACCTGGGAGGCTGAGGCAGGAGAATCACTTGACCCCAGGAGGCGGAGGTTGTAGTGAGCCGAGATCGTGCCACTGCACTCCAGCCTGGTGCCTGGCAACAGAGCAAGACTCTGTCTCAAAAAAAAAAAAAAAAAAAAAAAAAATGCCCCACCACTCAATGTCATTGCATTGAGGATCAAATTTCCAACACATTAACTTTGGGGGATACATTGAAACCACAGGATGTATATTTTGTGAGGTTAATGTCTGTCTCCCCCTTTGAACTGTAAACTCTGTAATTGCAGAAACTGTTTCCACATTCCCAGCTCCTAGCAGAGTGCCTGATGCAATTCTGTTATTCAATATTGAATAAATGTATGAATGTAGATGTAAGACTTAATTTAAAAATACTCCTGGAAGACATAAACAACTTCATGAAGTTGACACTAAGATCTAAATAACTGGCGTTTCTTTTCTCCTGAAAGTACATTTGAATGGGTGAGGAGAGTACACAAGAAACAAGGTAACTGAGAGGAGGAAAAGGTGACAAAGAGGCAGTAGAAGCCAGATACAATATAAACTAGGACTCTGTCATACCAGGCCATGGCCACCAGCCTGCCATGATTGACTGAACCCCTAGATGGGCTAACATCTCACAAGGTGTCATCTTGTCATCTGTGAATCTATTTCACATGAGCACACAATATAGATGCTAAAGTCTGAGAGTTGAAGATTGCAAATGTGTTTTCCTGAAACTGTCAGCTAAATAGCTTCACTTTTCTCTTCCGAGGCTTATAAACTGACAAGACTGACAAGCGTGCTGCCTTTCATCTTTGAAATGGACATATATAGTTGGAGAAAAGTATACTGAATATGTTTACACAGGTGACATCTTTTTGTAAGCCAAAATAAGTAGTCATCAATGAGTTCATATTGACAGCCTTCTGTCGCTGAGCCACCAGCACACAGTGGAACTTACTGGCACAGTTATCACACATTCAGTCACATAAACATGGCATATGAGGGTCGGGCATGTATCACCCCCTGTCTGGATTTGTGCTTGAAAAAGTTTTTGCTTTCTCACAGAAAGACTAATGTTTTCAATTTTTAAGGCTTGCTATTTCATTTTATTTTTAGATCTATTTTTTTTCAGATCTTTTAATTTCTGGAGTACATGTGCAGGATGTACAGGTTTGTTACATAGGTAAACGTGTGCCGTGGTGGTTTGCTGCTCAGATCAACCCAGGCCTGTGATATTTTATTGGTGCATTTTAAGTTTTAAGAAAATAATCTTGTTATAGAACTGGACTGTTTGGAAAGAGTGGGAATAAGCTTGGTGGCCTTTGGATTTAGGAACTAAGAAATAGTGAACGTTTATTATGTCCCAAGAACTTTATATGTATCATCTCATTTACCCTCCAAAAGTGCCCTAGAGAGAGATATCATTCACATTTTGGAGATGAAAAAATAAAGTTCAGAGAGGTTTCCAACTCAATATTATAAATACAGCAAACAGCAGAGAATCATTCAAACCCAAGTCTATCTGACTAAATCTCAAGGACTTTTCATTATACTACACTACTTCTTAGATATATGAACAATGAAGAATTATACCTATAAAAATGAAAACAATGTCAATTATGCCACCCAGCTATTTTTGTCTAAAACACATGTGTTCTTCTGATCTCATAAAATTATTCAATTCAGAATTACATCAACATTTTCTTTCCATTTTAATCACTGTATAAATGTAGGAACAGAGGTAGCTTCAAGGCATTAAGGAAAGCAATACTGAAAGATTATTTGAAGTTAGGACTATTATCATTTCCCTCTTAGAATCTCCAATACAAAGCATATGTTCCAACTCACAATAAAGGTTCAACAATGTTTGAGTGAGAAAGAAAATCATTTTTGATCTAAGGACTATTCTTAGTAGCAGGAACCCTTGAAACCTTAGAGAATTTGGTCTATGTTCTGCTGAGAGAGGGATCATCGCACTTCTGGATATATAAACTATGAATTGACCCAAGTATGGATGAATGCTCACTCTCACATTCACAATACACAAACTGATAATGACAATAAAATCAATTCCCAGGTTAAAAAGCTTAGAGAATGGCATAAGTATTGTTTCTCTCATACCTAACTTCTCAGGAAAGGAAACCAACATCCTTAGTTCTCTCAAGCAGGCATTTATTAAGCATGTATTAGTAGTAGACACTATGCTAGTTGCTGAAAATACAATAATGAATGAACCTAGACTGCTACATTCAGAGAACTCACAACCTAGTTGGTAAGTTAAATACATAAGCATTATTATTTTTCAAGAAATGTAGCAAAGAGCAATGGTAGACTTATAAGCAGATTATTTTAGAAAATTAGAGAAAGGATATCTGAGCAACCCGGAGTATGAAGGAAGACTTCCTGGAGGAGCTGACACCTAAAATAAATTTAGATGGATCTATTCCAAGAAAGGCATAGATTTATAAGTGATCAGTATGCAGGTAGGGGTCAAAATTGTGAAACTAGATAGAACTCCATTGAAAATTAATAGGATAAGAATAATCTTGGGCTTAACATGTAACCTTACAAAATGTCAACATTCAAGAAATAAATACATCAAAAAAGAGACTATGTGGACTCAGGGAGAGGAGCATCACACACTGGGGGCAGTTGGTAGGGGTAGGGGAGATGCAGCACGGGGTGGGGAGCGAGGGGAAGGATAACATGGGGAGAAATGCCAGATATGGTATGCACCTAAAGTAAAATAAATAAATAAAAAAATCAAATAATAAAAAAGAGACTATAAGGAAACAGAGGAGAAGTAGTCAGAGACAGGAGAACTAAAAGAACATAGTGCTACTTGAATGTTCTTAGCCGCTTAATTTGTAGTAGCCAAAGTTTGGAAACAACTCAAATGTACAACAGCAGGTGAATCGCTAAACAAACTGTGACACATCCGTACAACAAAACACTGATCATCAATAAAATGGAAAGAACTACTTACACATAAAACAACAAAAATGAGTTGCAAAAACATTATAGTAATTGCAAAAAGCCAGACACAAAAGAGGAACACTGTGTGATTTATTTTATATTAAATAATTTAAACAACAAAACTGATCTACAGTGACAGAAAGCAGATCAGCAATTTCCCGGAGCTGAATGGTGGGAGGTGGGCAGGGGAAGACTGAAAAGGTGCAAGAGGGACCTTTTTGGGATAAAGAAAATGTTCTATATCTTGATTGTAATGGTAACTATTGGAGTATGCATATTTGTCAAATTCAATGAACTGTACACTTAAAATGTGAAGCTACTTCTTCTTGCTTCTATTCCCCCTACCCCCACGGCCTCTCATCACAGTGGGGTGCCTGGCTCCTTAGATGCCTGCCAGATATTGAAATGTAAAGACTTTACAGATAGTCAGCAGCCAAAGTAGAATAGAGGAGAAGGTTTCTGAATTTGAAGAGATAAAGAATCTTTGAGGGAAAACATGTCTCATATGTAATACATGCTCAATTAATGACTGCCAAATACATGAAAAGATGGATGATTATGAATTCTGCAGATGGTGTGAGAATGATGGGAATTCATTCTGGGAAAAAATCCTGGATGGGGTAGACTTTGAAATAAGAATTACTAAAGAAAGAAAAAATTATTATGGCCAAGAGAATATGGGTAGCCTTCAGCATGCCTTCATTCCTTGAAGACTATGCTGATTTGATTATTCGCAAGACATTGGGACTGTTAGCCAAGTGCCATAGTTCTTCCTGTTATAACATGGTAGGGGAGAATTTTAAGGAAAAAAGGAAGCCATTTTACTGTTATTATTCAGGCATACTCACTTAAAGGGTTGAGACTATTAACATATGCATATACTATATATCAAGTGATTCTATATGTCTGATTAATTTACTCCTCACAACATTATAAAATAATCACCATTATTATTTCCCTTTTACAGAGGAGGAAACAGAGTCTGAGGAAGGTTAAGAAACTTATCCAGAGTCATACAGAGTAAGTGACAGAACTGGGATTTTAAACTAGGATGATAAAGACTCTTTAGCGCTTCTCACTAAAAATCTGTCTTTAAACCTGCTTTGTAAATGTTGGATATTTTCTCCTTCCCATATCCAATGAAGTATGGTTATAAACTGCAAAATTCAATAAGAAACAAAAGGTTTAGCTTAGTCCTATAGTCCACCATAAACAAGGTTTTTCTGTGAATTTATACAATAATTCACAGGCCCTAGAATAGCTAAAACACTATTTAAAAAAAAGAATCACTTTGGGAGGCCGAGTCGGGCAGATCACGAGGTCAAGAGATCGAGACCATCCTGACCAACATGGTGAAACCCCCCGTCTCTACTAAAAATACAAAAATGAGCCGGGCGTGGCGGTGCGCGCCTGTTGTCCCAGCTACTCAGGAGGCTGAGGCGGGAGAATCGCTTGAAACCGGAAAACGGAAGTCGCAGTGAGCTGGGATCACGCCACTGCACTCCAGCCTAGTGATAAAGCGAGATTCTGTCTCAAAAAATAAAAAACAAAGAAGAATCAAGTGGGATATTAAGGCCTATTATAGATTAATAGTATTAAAAGCAGTGTGATACTGGCAGAGAAACTGACACATAGATCAACTGAATAGAATAGAGGACCCAGAAATAGACTCATGCAAATATGCCCAACTGATTTTTGAAAAAGAGACAAAAGAAACTTAATGGAGGAAATAGATGGCCTTTTCAACAATTGTTTCTGGAGTAATTGGACAAGAAAAACAAGAAAAAAAAAGGAGAAAGGAAGAGGCAGGTGAAGCAGTAGATAGAGAGGAGAAGGAAAATGGAGGAGGAGAGAGGAGAATCAGGTGGGGAGGAATGGGAAGAACAAGGAGGAGGAAGAAGAAGGGAAAAGAAGGAGCAAAAGATTCTCCTAAACCTCATATCTTATATACCAATGAAGAAATTAACTTAAAATGGATCACAAGTGTAAATGTAAAGCATAAAACTATAAAACATATAGGAAATAAATAGGAGAAACTGTCATTATTTACGATTAGGCAAAGAGTTCTTATGTTGACACCAAAAATAATATTCATAAAAAATTATAAATTGGACTTTAATTTAAAACCCTTGCTCTGTGCAGGATCCTCTTTATGGAATACAAAGACACTGTGCAGAGTGGGAGAAGCATTTACATATCTTATAACAGGATTTGTATCTACATTAAGAATTTTCAAAATTCAACAATGAGAAAAAAATATAATTTGTTAATGGGCTAAAAATGTGCATAGATAGTTGACCAAAGAGGATATATAGATGGTAAATAAGCACAAAACAAGATGTTCAACATCATTAGCCATTAGGGAAATGCGAATTAAAACCATGATGGGAAATCATCACACATCTATCCGAATAGCTAAAATTAAAAATAATGAAAACAACAAATGCTAACAAGGATGCAGATAAACTGGAACAGTGATACATTGTTGGTGGGAAAGTAAAATGGTACAGACACTCTGGAAAATAATTTAGTAATTTCATATAAATCTACATGTGACAGGGAGTGGTGGCTCATGCCTGTCATTTCAACACTTTGGGAGGCCAAGTCATGTAGATCACCTGAGGTCGGGAGTTTGAGACCAACCAGACCAATATGGAGAAATCCCATCTCTACTAAAAATACAAAATTTAGCCAGGCATGGTGGTGCATTCCTGTAATTGCAGCTACTCAGGAGGCTGAGACAGGAGAATTGCTTAAACCCAGGAGACGGAGGTTGCAGTGAGCTGAGATAGCGCCATTGCACTCCAGCCCGGGCAATAAGAACAAAATTCATCTTAAAAGAAAAAAAAAAAATGTTCAAGCGACTTTATTTATAACAGGCAAAAACAAGTAACTCGGGAGAGAGATCCAAGATGGCCGCGTAGCAGCAGCTCAGGATTGTAGCTCCCAGTGAAAGCGCAGAGAGCGAGTGGACGCCGCAATTGCAGACGAATTTTTGATGCCCACAGACTGGGAGATTCCTGGCGAAGGAGCCACACGGGTCGCCAGCGCGACTC
>CAUYQU010015960.1:0-15858 GCA_963574635.1 Cheracebus regulus | reverse complement strand
AGATAGCATGGGGAGAAATGCCAGATATAGGTGAAGGGGAGGAAGGCAACAAATTACACTGCCACATGTGTACCTATGTAACAATATTGTATGTTCTTCACATGTACCCCAAAACCTAAAATGCAATAAAAGAAAAAAAAAGAAAAAAAAAAAACACAGTCTGGCCATTTTGCCTAGGCTGGTATCAAACTGCTGGGCTCAAGCGATCCTCCCATCACTCCCAGTTGACTATTGCTTTAAAACAAATGTTCCATTGGTTAAAACTTGGACGTTCTTATATTTTTCTGTTTACAGTGCTCAGAGAATTAAAATGGGGCACGATCATATTTAGCTTTCCTTTTGGATCCTGATATAATAACTTAGTGATTAATAATAGATAACATTTTTGAATATTTAATATGCACAAGGAACTGTGAGGTGATTTACAAAATGCATTATCTTATTTAATAAGACCATACCATGTATCATTATGACAATAATGGTTATCAATTGTTAAGAGCTTACCTCTAACCACAGTCTTCAAGCAACACTTCAATCCTGTGGACCTGATGATCCCCAGGTTCAGAAAACTATGCCCCAAAGCAAAAAGTAGGAAATAGCTCAGCTGAAATGTGAATGCATATTTCTAACTTCAAAGCTTTCTTTTCCACAACTCATTGAACTATCACATTAGCTTTTCTTCTCTTCTAAACAACCTTTTGATTTGAATTTCTTTTGAACACCCTTTATTATTCAAGTATTTTTCCAAATCTGTTGCTTATCTTTTCCTTTCCTTAATGATTTCTTTTGAAGCACATAAGTTAATACGAAGTCCAATTTATAGTTTTTGCTCCTAACAAACTGTGCTTTTGGTGTTATATCTAAGATATCTTTGCCTAACCCAAGGTCTCAAAGATTTTCTCTTTAGTTTTCTTCAAGATTTTTATTTTATTAACCCTTATATTTAAGTCCGTGGTACATTTTGGTAAATAGTAATGAAAGAATCTAAGTTTATCTTCACTGCCATCTTCAACCATGTGTCATAACTTTTAGTATACAATTTTTGTAGTTCTTTTGATAAATTTATTCTTACATATTTTATTCTTTTGATGCTATTGTAAGAGGTATTGTATTCTTACTTTCATTTTCAGATTATTTGTACCTAAAAATACAATTGATTTTTATAAATTGATCTTGTATCTTACATCCTTGTTATACTTGATCATTAGTTCTAACAGCATATGTGTGTGTGTGTGTGTGTGTGTGTGTGTGTATTCTTTAGGATTTTCTACATGCAAGATAATGTCTTCTGCAAATACAGTCAGTTTTACTTCTTCTTTTCAAATCTAGGTACCTTTCTTTCCTTTTCTTTTTTTTACCTGATTGAACTGGCTAATTTTCCAGCAAATTTTGAAAAGAGGTGGCAAGTGTATATATCTTTCCTTGGTATGAGTTTAGGTTTTTGGTAGATGCCTTCTATCAGGCTGAGGAATTCCCTTCTTTTCCACATTTGTGAAGAGTATTTTATCAGGAATGAATGTTGGATTTTGTCAAATACTTTTTCTAAAACTATTGAAGTGATCATGTGGCTTTGTCCTTTCTTCTATTAATATTAACTGATATTTTGAATGTTAAATCAACTTTGCAGTCCTAAGATAAATCCTTCTTGGTCATAGTGTCTAACTATTTTTAGATTTTGCTGTATTTACTTTGCTAGTATTTTGTTGATAATTTTTGCCTCTATATTCATAAGACATGGGTTTGTAGTTTTGTTTTGTTTTTTGTTATGATGTTTTTTGACTGATTTTCATGTCAGGGCCTCATACAGTGAGTTAGGAACTATTTCTCTTTATTCTATTTTCTAGAATAGTTTGTGAAGAGTTGTCATCAATTCTTCTTTAAGTGTTTAGTAGAATTTACCAATGAAGACATATGGGCCTGGGCTTTTGCTGTGAGAAGTTTATAAATTACTAATTTAAGTTACTAATTTAACATTTTTACTTCTCATAGTTCTATTCAGATTTGTTTATTTCTCCTTGAGTCAGTTTTAGTAATATGTATCTGTCTAGTAATTCATCCATTTCATCTATGTTGTTCAATTTATTGGCATAAAGCTATTTTCAGTATTCCCTTATAATCCTTTAATTTCTGAGAGATCAATGGTAATACCACTTTTTCATTATTAATTTTGGTGACCTATGTCTCTTCTTCCTTTTTTCAATAATATAAAGGTTTGCCAATTTTGTTGATCTTCTCAAAAAAAAACAACTTTTGGATTTACTGATCTTCTCCATTGTTTTTCTATGTCACTGGTTTCAGTTATAACCTTTGTTATTTAGTTTTCTCTTATTTTTTGGATCTTTTTTTTTTTTTTTTTTTTTTTTAGAAAGAGTTTCGCTCCTGTTATCCAGGCTGGAGTGCAATGGCGTGATCTTGGTTCACTGCAACCTCCGCCTCCTGGTTCAAGCAATTCTTCTACCTCAGCCTCCTGAGTAGCTGGGACTACAGGCACGCACCACCATGCCCAGCTAATTTTTGTGATTTTAGTAGAGACGGGGTTTCACCATGTTGACCAGGATGGTCTCGATCTCTTGACCTAGTGATCCACCTGCCTCGGCCTCCCAAAGTGCTGGGATTATAGATTATTTTTAGGATTCTTAAAGTAAAATCCTAGGTTGTTGATTTGGGATTTTTATTCTTTTCTAATATTTCTTAAATTTTCCTTTGTTATCTTTATTAAATATTTAAGTCATTTTCTAGGCACTAGCTTTGAGGATTATATTACATAATTTAACTTAATCTTACCTTTATCGCAATAGTATAGAGAAACTTGACTTCAGTATAGTATCTTCTCTCCTCACTCCTTTGTACTATAACTGTCATATAAATACAACTCTATACACTAAAAGCCTATAATACCATTTTGCAATTGTTTTGTTCAACTGTCATTTAAAATCAGTTAGGGGAAGAAAAGAGTTTTAAAATATATCTTTATACTATCTTTTGTCTTTTATCTTTTACCTATACAATAACCTTTGCTGGTTTCTTCATTTCTTCCTGTGGATCTGAGTTACTATTCTAGTGTCCTCTCTTTTCAAGCTGAAAGACTTCCATTTTATTTCTTATGAGGCATGTCCCCTGACAATGAATTCTCTCAGTCCTTGTTTATCTGAAAATGTCTTTATTTCTCCTTCATTTTTCAAAAATAATTTCGTTGGATATAGAATTTTGAGTTGACAGTCTTTTTCTTTCAACACTTTGAATATGTTGTTTCACTGTTTCCTCACTCTCATGGTTTCTGAAGAAAAGTCAAATGTTAATCTAATTGATAAATCATTTTTCCCTTGCTGTTTTCAAAAATTTTCTCTCTCTCTGCCCCCGCCTCCCCCCCCCCCCCGGTCTCTCTGTCTGTCTCTTTCTTTCTCTCTCTCTTTCTCTTTTTTTTTCTTTTTTTTTTAAACATGATCTGTCGCCCAGGCAGTGTACAGTGGTGCAATCTCGGTTCACTGCAACCTCCACCTCCCAGGTTCAAGCAATTCTCATGCCTCAGCCTCCTGAGTAGCCACCACACCTGGCTAGTTTTAGTATTTTTAGTAGAGATGGGTTTTCATCATGTTGGCCAGGCTGGTCTTGAACATCTGACCTTGCCTTGGCCTCCCAAAGTACTAGGATTACAGGCATGAGCCACTGCACTCAGCCAAGATTTTCTCTTTGACTTTCTTCAGTCTGACTGTGATATGTTGAGATTTGGATCTCTTTTTGTTTATTCTACATAGAAGTTTTCTGAATTTTTTGGATGAATAAATATGTTTTTCATCAAAATAGGAATGTTTTCAGCCATTATTTCTTCAAACATGTTTTTCTTCCTCTCTCTTTCTCTTCTCCTTCTGAAGCTACCATTATGTTGGTTGATGGCGTCCCATAGATCTCTGAGACTGTTCATTTTCCTTCATTCTTTTTTCTTTATTCTTCATTCTTCATTCTTTTTTCTTTCTGTTCCTTGGACTGGATAATCTCTAGTGGTCTGTCTTCAAATGCACCAATTCTTTCTTCTGCCAACTCAAATTTGTTCTTAAGTTTCTCTAGCAAATTTTTTTGAAGTTATTATATTTTACAACTCCAGAATTTCTATTTAGCTCTTTATATTTCTATTTTGTATTGGTATTCATTATTTAGTGAGACATAATTGCCATACTTTAACTCTTTAAACATAGTTGCCTTCAGTCCTTTGAAAATATTTATATTGGATGTCTTCTTCAGTTGGCAAAAAAAAAAAGAAGAAGAAAAGAAAAGAAAATATTTAAAACAGCTGATTCAAAGTTGTTGTGTACAAAGTCCAACAACTGGGCCACTCAGAACACTTTTTATTGGCTGCTTTTTATTTTTTCTGTGCATGGTCCATACATTCCTTGGGCTTCTTTTATGTCTTACTTCTTGTTGATCCCACTCGTTGAAAAGTGGGCATTTTAGATAACATATTGTAACAACTTTGGTCAGTTTATCCCCTCACCCCAGAATTTGCTGTTGCTGCTGTTTCTTAGTTCTTGCTTTTGATGCTGCTTATTTTAGCAACTTTCTAGGATTAATTGTATATATTCTATATTCCTTGCAATATGCTGTTATTGAGTTACCTATGCTAGAGTTCTTTTAAATTTTTATTTTTTAAAAATAAAAATAAGCCTGGATCCCTAAAAATTACCCTAAGTTCAGCATAATTTAGCAGTCAGCCAAATATCAATCAGAAGATGTTCTTCAATATCTTAAGCCACCCTTTGATGAGGGTGTTTGTAAAGACACACCCTTTTACAATTTTAGGCAGCTTATAAGACAACCTTGGCTTTCATTTCCTGCTTACATGGGATCTTGAGTTCAGGTAGACAAGGTCTTCTCATTTCCCAGATATTTCCTGAGCATCTACACAGACTTGCACACATCCAGGAATATGTCAGAGCTGTGGGAACTTCGCTGTAGCCATCTAGCTCTTCAGGTCTTCCTTTTAAATATTTGGACAGGCTGTTTTTGTCCTAACTGAAATCACAACCTCACCTAGCTGCAATATTGCCAGCAAACTGCTATTGTTTTCTGGTAATGGGATAGGGCTTTTTTTTTTCTAGAGCTAAATTCTGAGTCAAATCAAGGAACGTCTACTCCATGGGAGAAATTTTCCATGTTGCTTCTAGTTTAGCTGAACTACTGACTCTGTTCTGAGGATGGGGCTTTTGAGATCCCAAAATAATCATTTTCTATTGGTTATGAGGCTGCCAGCTGGGTGTGTGTGCATCTGCGTGTGCATACTTGTGCATGAATATGTGTGTGCATGTGTGTTGTGTGTGCATGTTTGTGCATGCATATGTGTGTGTGCATATGTGTGTGTGGCTATCATGCTCATGCCACTGAGCTGGGAGGAAGGGCCGATAACAAGAGCCCCAAGTTAAACCACCACATACTCCGCTGTTCTTACTGTGGTACAGTAGTTTCTTTTCTTGAATGGATGCTTTTTTAAATTTGTTCTGTACCTCTGGGTAATTTCCAGAGTTCTAAAATGTATTGGTTTCTATTGTTTTGCCGTTACTTTGTTGCTTTTATGGGAGAGCAGGTTCACAATACCCACTGTTTTAAAAGTCAGTCCTCTCAACAGCCTTTATTTTTAAGCTGCCTTGAAACCTTTTAGAAAGTAGTTGAAGTATAAAGCATAGAAAGATATTATAACATATATTATAATCCTATAAGACTTAATAAAACTATTCTTTAAAAATATTAAGTCAATATATAGAAATATTTGGGAGGGTTTCCAGAACACTAAGGTTAGAACGTTACAAGCTCCATCTTCAGCCTGCACTATTTTACTTTAAATAATTCTAGTTTTTTCAACAAAACTTGATATGACATTCAGGATAATATACACTTCCAGACACATAGGAGACTTTTGTCTGTGAATCTGACTCAAAGGACCCCTTAAAACCTCATCAAGAGGCTACTATCTTAAGATCTCCTCCATACGACAGAAGCAAATGCTGGTAAACAAAGATCCGCTAAGCAATGTAAGAGCAAATGCAAGCCACTGATAAATCATGTCTGATTAAAGTAACAGGATAGAAAATCTTAGCACACCTGTGTCTTGGAAGCAACTCTTACCAAGATACTTAATGAACACCCTAGTGGAACTAACTCTGCATTTCCTTTTAGAGGCCATTAAAAATAGAAATGAAAGTCTGGAAACGGCTGGTAAGAAGACTCTCACTGTTCATACAATTCCATTATTATGATTGGCAATTCTGAATATCTCCAAGATGATGGACTTGCTTTTAAGAATTTATAAGGGGTGACAGCCCAAGTCAAAGGATTTGCACATTTCCGGGACCAATATCCATCTGTCACTGGCCCTCTGTTGCTGCCATTTAGAGTAATGATTTGAAGGATTATTAGGCTCTTGATATTGTTCACAAAGAAAAAACTGGGTATCACCAAAGATGAAGAGGAACTGGAACCTAAACGTTATTCAGCCAACAGGAAATTAGAGTCAGACACAACCAGCATTTATCAGGCATGCTCTCATCTGTGTCACTTCATTAATTTCAAGGCTTAGGGCAGTCAGGAATCTCCTGATGAATGGTCAGGTCATGATCACTCAGAGCTCAGTCTGACCTTTTCCCACTATAGCTGCTAAGACTTTGCGCATTCCAACTATGTGATTTACTGGCCACAAGAGCAGGCACTAAGGCTTAAAAAAGACTTCTGCTCCTCTGCGGGCTCCCCTTGCTTCCTGGCTGCTTTCATGGCTTCCGTGTTATTGGACGTTAGCTCCACTCTCCATTCCTGGAGCCCTGTTTATTTATCCACTTACAGAAACATTTACCAAGTACCAGTATGTGCCACTCACTGAGGAGAGAAAACTAAGAGTTCGGCAACGGCAGTTTAGCAGGTATTATAGAAAACGTGAATTTGAAGTTTAATTAAGAACCATATCTAGTTTCTCCCTTGACTAAATTCCTGAGTTATGAAAACTCTATTCAGCCAACATTTCTTCGCACCTGCTCCATTGATGTTTCTGCTCAGCCCTGACATCCAGCCCTGGTCCATTCAGAGGGAGCTCAACGCACATGCACAACTACAGCGGGGATGGGAGTAAAGTCATCCCAGGCTAAGGCAACAGGTGAATTTTACTATGAGGATAGTGTGCTGATTTAACACAGACTGAATGTGGCAGAAGGCTTGTGAGCTGGGTTTATTTATAAATCCCAAATGTCTATATCTGAGTCCTACATACAGAGGCATACATGCACATGCAATACAGACACAGAAACACAGGGGCATGTATGTGTGGGGGCACAGACACACAGATGCACATGAACATGCACACACACACACGCACACACAAAGACACACACCATGCTCATGCACAGACACATATGCACACAAACATCCACACAGAGATACACCCAGACACACACAAAAAAATCATGCAAACACAGACATGCATACACAGACACACATACATGAGGAACCTAGAATCCCTCAGCACCTGTCCTGTAAGGTCCCAGAAGTGTGAGGATGGCAGACATTTGTCCTTCCTAGGATGTTTTGGATCAGAACACTTAGCTCAGCCCTGTGAGCCTGGTGATCCTCAGAGAACACTTGTCCAGGCACAGCGACAGAGGGTGTGGAACCAAGCAGGACAGGTGGCCTCCTCCCTTCCATCCCCCAGCCTCAAAGGGCTCTCTGCATATTACCACTCCAGGGACAAGAACAGCCTGTCTAAAAAAAGCAAGCAACTGGAGGGTAACACACCAGAAAGTATGCCCTTACCTAGAGCAGAGAGGGTGGGCACCATCCCCCGGCCCTGCAAGTCACAGGTAGGTAGCTGCAGCCTGGAAGCAGCACCCACTCCCCACACCCAAAGGGCTGCGCAATCAGCCAAGGCCCTGTTCCGCCTTGTCTGTTGTAGAGACCTTAGCACTGCAGGGTCTTTGTCCAGGCTGTGCGCCTGACCAGCATGCCCTTCACCTTCTGAGCTTTATGTGTAGCCATCAATGTCACCTCCTTAGAATAGAGTCCTGGACGTTTTAATATTATGTCATCTAGATTCTAGGTCCCCCTAGAGGATGCTGTTCTTTTTTTCAGGCAGTCAGCCCAAGCGGCTTCCAGCCATCAGCTCCCCTCACCTCCTTCATTGGCTCTGATCTCTGCTCAGCTGCAAAGCCTTTGCTCTGTCTTATATATGCACAGCTTAGAGGTAAGCCTCATGTGGGGCCCTACACAAAGGTGAGGGACCCTCCTGCCAGGTCTCCTTTTCCTAGTGGCTGAGTGGAGAGAGCAGGGTTTCTCTCAGAGCTGTGGCTATTAACATCAGCTCGGCACGAAGCTCCACAGCTCCAGCAAAGAACGAGAGCAAAGGTCCTCCACACTCATGGAAACTAGGGGCCCTTTCCTTCTTCCTTTGGCCAGAAAGATGGGGTTTCTGTTGGAGTTTTGGTCTCTGCTGCCACTGCACATGTCTGCAACTGGAACCAGCCCTTGGATTTGGAATGAGAGAGCAAAGAAAAAATGGTGGGAACGAACTCACTCTGTGGGTCTCTAAATCAAGTTTTGATTCCTCCACATTCAGTGACTTTGTTTACTTCTCTGAGTTCTCAGGCAATTGTACTTTTATTTTGCCAGTGATTTCTATTACAGTCAGCAGGAGGAGGAGGCTGTGGTGGGGCTCACCAGCTGGGTCCCACCAGGAATCCCAGCAAGTGGCCACTCAGTCAGGCTCAGGGCTGACTCGAGTTGGCCAAGTGGACAATGAGGGAAGGGGCTTGCTGTGGTCAACAGAGAGAAAAGCAGGGCACCTGCTGGGGCCAGACAGCACTCAGAGACAGCAGGCAGGCAGAAGAGAAAAGCCAGAGGGCAATCCTCTCAGAAGGGTGCTCTACACCTCTCCTCCATCCTGCTCACTCCCAGAGCCATTCTTAACATGTGGACCCCAGTTCACAGGGCATGGAGTGCCCCACCTGCTCTCCATGCCAGGGTGTCAGGCACCTCCAGGCAAAATTCTTTCCCCACCCCTGCTCCCCTAGAATAGCTTCTTTCATTCCTCCAAAGGCTTGGCCCACTGGTCACTTGCTACCAGGGATCACCAGGATCCACTTTGCCCCATGCTGGCCTTTATAACCATTTCCCCAACAAAGACCCAAGAACAAGTCTTTCCATGTCCCTGGAGTACAGTGGAAGACTGGAAGCTCCCTTCCCGCCACCACCGTTGGGCAGGGTGTGGCCCGCCTATCAACTCTGTTGAATCATCCCTGCTTCATCCACACTGCCTGGCCTCCACCTCGCACTTCTGCCTGTCTTCTCAGGGATGCTCCTTTCTTGACCACTGGACCCTAAGGCTGCTTAGGGTCCCTCTCCAAGGCTGCTCTCTCTTCACCTTCTGCTCACACATGCCTTGAACACTCTCCACCCCTGCCTGCCTGCCTGCTTCAAGCCCATAAGCATGGTCTGATCTCCAAGCTCGACTCTCTGTTCAAGCATCCTCGGTGGTCTTCTCTCTTCCTGGCAAGCTCCAAACCTGCCCATATGGTCTTGTCTCTGTACTCTCTTCTCAGCTCAGGCGCCTCTGGGACACACTCTTTTCCCTGGGCATCCCACCTGGGAGTGGGGAGACTCTCTGAGGGTCCTTGCTCCTCTCAGGCTCACCCCAGCCCAGCTGCTGGGGCTGCCTGAGTGCCACCTCAGTCATGAGCCTTGCTCATCTGGATGGTGCAATTCAATTTCATGTCCTGAATTGTTCACGCTGCCGTTGTATCATGTGTGCTTTATTATCTGCTTTGTTTAAGGACAAATCTTGGGAAGAAACATAAGCTAAGAGGTAAAGAGTAGAAGGCAACAAGCTTAGTGTCAAAGATATTAATTTTTCCCAGAAACAAGATTTGGGAGGGATTATCTAATGCCATTTTCTTGCTGTCATAGGAAGGCAGGCTGTCTCCCCTCATGAATGCACTTACCCCTCTCCCACGTTGCTCCTCATTCTCATTTAATAATTTTTACTCTGGTGGTTTGTACATCTCTAGAAAATAATGAGATAAACAAATGGATTTCAGTGAGGTGGGGCAGGGAAGTGTCTCTAATTCTGAGCCAAGCGGAAGAGGAGAATTCCGTTCCTAACTCAGAAAATAACTCTTAAATGGAATGTTGTATGAATTTCAGAAAGTCTTTTTTAAAACAAGCTAGAAGGAAACTGAGGAAGTTTTGCTTTTGATAAAATAGATATAACAATAGAACATATGACATTTATATCTACTGGACAACCGCTGAGGGTGGGGGCCCCGGGAACAAGACAGGAGTTGACAAAGACAGCCTTGAGCCCAGGAGTCCTGCCCAGTTGGGGTTAGAGGCCCCTGCACTTAGATGAGATTATTGTGTCCTGCATAGTGTAGAAATGTTTAAGAAATAATTTTGTATTAAATTTGAAATAATATTGATAATTTATTGGTCTATCAATTATTATCTACCAATTGATAATATTGGTCTAACACCCAGCTAGACCTCCTCCTCCATAACTTACTGTATTTGATTAAAGAGCTCACAACCATGAGAACATGACTTTTCAACATTTTGAAATTCACTCCTTAAAAAATAAAAATAAGAAAACATGACTTCTAAAAATATGAATAAAAGAACTATTGACTTTATATTTTGTGTGTGCAAAAGGAAATTTTCTTGTGAAGATCAAAGAAATAAAATATTTTCCCAGCAGTGCTTGGACTATATCTTCTTAAGCAATAAAAAAGAGAGTATACATTAGCAGTGCAAGGGGGCTGATTTAAGAAAGAAGTTGGATTATGCACAAAAAGGTTGTCCACTTCACCCTTCCCACTGAAAGTTAAGACATGTTCTTCCCCGCCTGGCATTCCCAGTGCCTGTGTCCTGAGGGCTGACCCCATCCTCTGGCTCAGGGCTGTGCCCACCAGGAACTCCCTTCACTCTGCACAGGGACTAACTCAGGGATGAGCCTGTAGCCCGTCCGTGGCTCTCGGTGAAACTGTCAGGAAGGAGAACCCACTCCACAGGAATGAGTAACCAATGGAATGTGTCTCTCCTGAGATGCTGAAGGCATCCTTGCCCAGAAGAGGAGACTCAACCAGGCCAACGCACTGCGAGGGCTTGACCAGTCCCCATGATGTTCCCAGCAGTAAGACGCAGCTGGGCCCACCGTTCACTTTCAGGAAAGGGGGTTGTCCCTGTCAACTTGTTCCAGGAACCAAACTGAGTCTGGCTGAGTTTTCTCATGACCCAATAATGAGAAGCAGACAAACTAGGAAAGAAGAGAATTTGTTGCTGTAACCAGATACAGGGAGAAGGCTGGAGATAATTCCACCAGACCAACTCAAAGTGTTACAATTTCCTCAGTGCTTATACAGGTTGGGATCATGTGTCTATGAGCGGTATCACATTTGCCTAAGTCTACAGGTAACTATTTTGTTTTAACTAGAAGGTCAGAGGCTGAAAACACGCTAAGTCTGATCAAGCTGTGAGGACCCCAGTACCTTTAAGGCCTGTTTCCTAAATTCTAATTAGTGAAGACTGTGTTACCAGAGTGATTATTTCTATCTTATCTCATTTACAGCTTGGTCAGGACAGCTGCCTTCAATTCTTCAACAAATCTATTTAAACAGCTGCCTGTGTTACCTTGACTCATCTCAGAATTCGCCTGTCTCCTAAATTCTAACTAGTGAGGACTGTGGTACCAAAGTGATTATTTCTATCTTACCTCATTTACAGCTTGGTCAGGACAGCTGCCTTTAATTCTCCAATAAATCTATTTAAACAGCTGCCTGTGTTACTTTGACCCATTTCAAAATTCGCCAACCTGAGATAGGTCCTGGCACGAGGAATGAAAGACTGTCTCCATTATTTTGACTTGCTCCAGGTTAGGGCAATTAAGGTTAAATGAGATTATAAGAGTGGGGCCCTGATACAACAGAATTAGTGTCCTTATAAGAAGAGGCACCATGCATTTGTGCTCTTGCTTTCTCTCTACCACGTGAGGACAGACGCAATGAGAAGGCAGCTGTCTGCAAGCTAACGTGAGAGCCCTCACCAGGAACCAATTCAGATGGCACCTTGATCTTGGAATTCAAATCTCCAGAACTGTGAGAAATAATTATCTGTTGTTTAAGCCTCCCAGTCCGTAGTATTTTGTTAGAGCAAGCTGAGCTGACTAATATACAATAAAAGTTGTCATGATTCCAAAGTCCATCTCTGCATACATACATATGCATAGAAGTAAGACTAGAGAGATACGATGTCAGAAAAATTGAAATATTGCATAGATACAGCTAGAAGATAGAAGGTGGGTAGGTAGATATGTCAACCTAAATAAGAGAAAGAGTCTTTAAAAGAAAAGATATTTATTTGGGAATCAGCATTGCAATCAGAATCCACAAAGCATAGTAAACTACGTGCATATTCAGGGAGGTAAAGGAAGACAAAAGATTTTAAAAGAGGAAAAATGAAGATAATTGTTCTGAAATTATTATCCTTGGCTACAAAGATAAATAACAGGAGTGATGCCATCCAAAGTTGGACAAACAGTTGCTAGGCAGAGGTCCTTGCAGGAGTATGTTTTGTGTAAGGTTGCAATGGCATTTGTGCAAGGTTATGGTTTTTTTAGAGTCCATTTTGTTATCAGGCATATAAGTGTGAGAACCCTCTCTTCATGGCTTTCCCTGGGTCTATTTGTCAGGGTTTTCTTAACATTAGTGACTCCATTTTGATTCTGACAACTTTCACAGATAGATAAATGATAGGTAGATAGATGATTGATAGATCAATAGATACATACATACATACATAGATTCATAGAAGATAGGTAGGTAGGTAGGTAGATAGATAGATGATAGGTGAATTGTATTAAGATGGAATCATCCTAAACATACTAACTTTAATTTTTAAATGTTTAAATTGAGAATTTGCTTGAAATATATCTTTAAAAGAAACTGGGGTGAAACAATTGAATGCTAAGTCTCAAATAAATGTTTATTCATCAGAAGAGATCATTTGGATTTCTAAAAGATCTTTTAAATATGCAAAACATTAAGAGTTAAGAGCGATGAGAAAATTAGCACTAACTCCACCTATCTCCACCTACTTATCCATTTTTCGAAAATTTCATATTTTGTCCTGGATTAAGGTATTTGTATTCAATTTGATAACCAAAATGTTCCTATATGAATTATGTTTCTGTGTATTCAATATACTTTTCCCATTATTTTGTTCATTTCTACATTCTTATTAATCTACATTTTTGCTCATCTTTTATTCATTTTTACTTCTTATTTTATCCATTTTTATTCATCTTTTCTACATTTTTATTCATCTCGTGTTGCTGGATTTTATGGTACCTTTTTTTTTAGGAAAGGTACACGGATGATCTCTTCTCTGAGATTTGCTCACTTGAGAATGTCTGTGGCCTTAGTGTTTGAAAGAAACATTGGCTGGATGTAAGGTTCTGGGTCTGCCTTCCTTCCCTGGCCACTGGCCACTCACTGGTCACAATAGTTTCATTGCCCCAGACATTTGCTCAATTGTCTTTTCACATTGAATATTGCTAAGAAATATGTGGTCAGCCTGACATTTTTCTCTATGTATATTGCATTTTGTTCCTCAAAACCTAAATACTTTTTTCTCTTAAAGTTTAACAATTTTAAAAATATATATGTTATCTTAATAATACGACCATTTAATATTTTTTTCTAGGGTATTTCCTAGTTGTATATCTTCGATCTATAAGATGAACCTGAATATTGATTTATACATATTCAGATATGGTGTCACCTTATTATTGATCCTTGTAGCCTAGGATAATTATTTCAAAACAATTCTGTAATCCTCCTCATTTTTCCTTTAAAAACCTTCATCTTCCTTTACCTCCCTGAATGCACACATGATTTATTAAGACATGTGCATTCAATGCAATGCCCTATTCCAGAATAAACATCATTATTTTTAGAGAACCTCTCTCTGTTGGTTATTTAAGCTGACCAAAGCAAGTAAATTGTTGGAAACATACGGGAGAGACAAGCTTCAAAAGTCCCTATTCATCAATGTGCTATTTCACACTCACATACAGATTTGTATTCAGGATCGTCTTATAGATTAAAGATGTACAACTATAAATCTATATTCAGGTTTCGATGGAAATTCAATATAAATCTATATTCAGGCTTTCTTAATTTCAAGAATTTTTTTCTATTATACTTTGAAAATACTTTCTCTTCATTAAGGTTCATACATTTTAAATTTTATTTATATTGGATTATCTATGCCTATTTATTAAATCAGTTTTGCTTTTTCAAATTGCTTTCATATCTCTCTATAAGTCCTATATGTTCGCATAATTTCAAGCCTTTCCTCTAGAAGAGATGATTAAATTTTAGCTGGATATAGTCTGTTCCTAGTGTATATTTTTAGTTATATAAGAGTGCTGTTTTTTGGTACTCACTTGATATTATAAGCTCTAAAATTTGCCTTCTGTCTTGTTCTATTAGGCTTTATTGGGTTTCCTGAGTTCTGCTGTCTTTTCCATGAAATTGCACTGAATGTCACTCTGTTAGGGCAGTATCAGCTTCATGGTGGATATCTGTTTGGGCATTTTTCTTAACTCGGTGTGCAGTCCCAGAAAACGTCAAAACCTAGTAATTTTCTTGCCTTTGCTGAGCTCTGGAGACTCCACAGGGGTAAGTAAAAGCTCGCACACCTGAAACTTCCCTCCAGGCTGCACATCACCTCACGTGTGCTTCTCCCATGACTAGAGAACATACATGAGAACTGCTAGGATGGTGTTGCTGCTACCTCCCTTCCCCGTATGGCCTCTGAAGAGCTGTGAAGGAGTTACATGCTGTCTGAAAATCTTCTTTTTCTTTCCTTGGCTACCATGCTTGAATGCTATGGCATGAATTTACGCCTCTTTATTTGATAATGGAAATTCTGCTAGTGTTCCTACTGTTTACTAATTTCATCAGGAATTGAGGGAGGGAGATTCTAAGAACTGGGTTCATTACACCCTCTTTACTAGGAAGTCTCTCTAATTTGTTTTTTAGTAAGCAAGAGATTTAATCTCAGAGGAAATCATGAGAACACAGAAGCACAAAATGTTAACCCAGTAAATCCTGGGACACTTTCTCTTCCTTTTGGTGCTGGCAAAGGAACCAAGAAGGTAAATGAGAAATTATAGTTTATGGAAGTAACGTAATGAGATGACTGCGGAGAAAAGAAAAGGTATGGCACCCTCACTACACAGCTCCATGCTGTGACCCATGAAGTAGCACAAGAAGTGGCAATTACAAATAAGACCCAAGGCGTCAAACCGTGACTGTTGATTTAGGCATGGGGTAAAAGTGTCCATTCTAAAGCCAGTCAAAGGGCACCCACTATACGAGAACTGTGAAATGTGTCACAATCAAAATGGAGTCACTTGTGTGAAAAAAGAAAAAAAAAAAAAAACCTGACGAATAGGACCAGAGAAGGCTGGGAAGACGGGGCAGGGTTCTCAGCTTGAATACCTGATAAAACTATCACAAAAGACTCTGCAAAACCCCAAGCTTGCACAAAGGCTATCACAACCATACACAAAAAAATACTTTTGCAGTGACATCTGCCAGCAACTGCCTGTCCAGCCTCAGCTCTGATGTCACCTTATTATTGATCCTTGTAGCCCAGGGTAACTATTTCAAAACAATTCTGTAATCCTCTTCATTTTTTTTTTTTTTGAAAGAGAGAAAGGAAGAGGAAGAGATTTTAGAAAAAGAGAGAAAAGGAGAAAGAAAGAAACAGCAAAAGAAAGAAAAAATGAAAGAGAAAGAAAGAGGAAGAGATTTTAGAAAAAGAGAGAAAAGG
>CAUYQU010015958.1:0-29276 GCA_963574635.1 Cheracebus regulus | reverse complement strand
GGTACATATACAATAGGGAATACTATGCAGCCATAAAAAGGGATGAGATCATGACATTTGCAGGGACATGGATGGAGCTGGAAGCCATTTTCCTCAGCAAACTAACACAGGAAAGGAAACCAAATACTTGGTGTTCTCATTTATAAGTGGGAGCTGAACAATAAGAACACATGGACACAGGGAGAGGAACAATACACACTGGGGCCTGGAGGGTAGGAGGCTAGGGGAGGAATAGGAAGAGGTGGGGGGATTGGGGAGGGATAACATTAGGATAAATACCTAATCTAGATGATGGGGCAATAGATGCAGCAAACCATCACCATGGCATGTGTATGCCTATGTAACAAACCTGCACGATCTGCATATGTACCCCAGCACTTAAAGTATATAATAATAAAAAAAAAAGATTGGCATTGTTATATATTTTGAAAATCTCTTTAAAATCTGTCTGAATGGAAGCAGCTGGATTATTGTAACTTCTACTGAATTCAAGCTTTTGTGATAAATTGTTTTTGTTGACATGTATGAAGCAAACAATCTCACAGATATAAAGTAGGAAATATAATATTTTAATAGCATTCTCAGGATCTATAGTTTTGTATAGATAATTTTGTATAGTCTTCTATCCACAATTATCTCTACAGAACTCTACAAAAAATCAACATGGAGTAGTTTCTCAAAGATAAGTTGCAATGTGGGCATGACCCCATATCAGTTAACTTTTAATATGCTGTTATATTAAAATTTATTGGTTGATTTTGGACTTTGAAACTTTTACTCATGTATAATTTTGCATCATCAGACATTTGGTCATTTGTAAAATGTTGACTTACTGGCTATCCCACAGTTGTCTCTTCAGAAAAATTTTTTACATATTGGGAGGAAACAGGTTAATGTTGTTTCATTTGTTTCTAATTTTAACTGGGAAGCAGAAGTTTTGTGATTGGCAACACATGCTATATCATTTTGGAAATAGCCTTGCTTTATTCATTTTTGAGAAAGTGTTAGGCAAATTCTGAATAACCATGGTTTGTCTTTCAGTTGTTCTTTCAAGTCGGAGTGATGCTCCATTGTGAAAGTGTGTAGTTCAACTGGCAAATCAAACAATTGCCAGTTGCTTCAGAAGTACTTTATCTGTACTTCTCATTCCTTCACACAAAATACTAAAAAAACATGTCCACAAGGCATGAGACATGACAACGTTAATGAGTCTTACTTCTTTATTGAGGTCATTTTTAAATAAAAGTGGCTTTTAAAAGGACTGAGAGTGTTTGAAAATGAACAATGACTTAGGAAGTTTGATGCCACTGTCTTGATTTGTGATTACATGACAGTCCACCTTTATTTTTGCACTATCAGTACAAAAGGGCAAAATACGTTGCAATATTGTTAAGAAACATTATGATCGTGAAGACCTCTGCCAGGATTTCAGGAATCCAGCCATTTTAGACCACACTTGTTCTAAGAGCCATTAAATTATAAAATCAGAAATATCCAAGAAAAGGAAACTGATGACAATTTTAAGTGTTACATAGTTTATGTTATTTAATTGTGTTTGTTCATCATAGAAAGGTCTCTTTAAGTGCTTAGGGAGCTGTTAGGTAATAGAAATTAGGTACGTCTTGTGTTTGGTTTCTATGGGTAGAACTAAAACTAATAAATATAAATGTCAATCAGATAGATTAAGGGGTAGCATAAACATGAGTTGCCTAAACATCATTAAAATTTTTACATGGAAAAGCTATTTGGTGTTAACTTTCTAGGAACTGAGCCAAGGCAAGAAAATCATCAATGCTGTTGAATTAGGTTTAAGTGCTAGAGAGGTCACTGGACAAAATGACCTTCAAATGTTTCTCGCATGTTGAGATTCTGTGATTTTTTTATTTATGAGATCACCTGAAACATAAAACAATATGAAATGTATGGAAAATGACAGCAAAGGCCTTTGTAAAATTAGTTTTTCAGGTTTTTTTTTTTCTTTTCAATTTTGCTGTTTAATACAGGTCCACTGATTTCCATAGAGCAACTGCTTTTGGAAGGAAATTCTAATGCTATGTAATTTGGTGAAAGCATCTACCAAAACACAATCTGCTCAGGCCTAAATAATGTTAAAAGCTGCACATGGAATTGTGTTAAAACCAAAATAAATTATTTGTAATTTTGCTTAGTGCCAATTAATTGCTCTTTGAAATTATTATTTTTAATGAGGTGTATGTTTTTGTTGTCTGGTTATCATAATTACTTTTTGCTTTGTTAATTTTTCAGTTTTCAAGTGTGCAATGGAATTTGTATATCAATTCAAAAGGGTTAGAGCAACTGTACATGTTGAGGAACTACATATATTAAGGAATAACATAATGAGTAGGCAACAAGTTTATTAACTGTTTTAATAAAATTTCATCCCAGGTTAAATTTATGTGACACCTACACAACTATTTAATTCAGTTAATTTAGAGAGAAAGAAGTGCACTGATGTCGGATGATCATTAGGCTTTCTGTATATTTCAGTAAATTATACTGATGCTTTTTGATGCTATGTATGTTTAGCAAAATATGATTAGATTAAATATAATACATTTTGTATTTTTTCAACTAATTAACATAATATATAAAAAGGCAGATAAATCTCCCTGTCTCCTTTTCTCTTTCTTCCTCTCTCTCTGTGTCTCAGTAAAAGAAAAACTTGAAAAGAGACATAAGAAACTAAGAGATAAGAAGATACGCATCTGTGAAATACACGGAGGTGAAATCATTAGAGATTTTAAAAACAAATGTAAAAAGAAATCCGTGGGCTTCTTTCATTCTTCACTGTCACTATCTTGTCACTAATATTTAAGAACATTCCAATCACATCATTCCCCATCTGAAGTGGCTATTGTCTGCTTCCTTGCTCTTTCAATGTCTTCTCTTTTGCATGGTAGCTTCTTTCATCTTTAGCTGTTAAAAGATAACTCTAACCATTGTTTAAAGAACAAGTAACCTGAGGTGAAGTTCAAAAAACACTAAAGAGTGTTACATTTATTGAATTGTACTTAAGATCAATGCATTACGAATTTTCTGTTAGAGTTCTTCACTATTTTCTGGACACATTCTCCTGTACTTTGTTACATGTATAATGTACTGAACCTGTAGGTAGGCAACACTCGGCTTCACCTTCAGACTTGTCTCGGTTTTCTCACATGGGCTTTCAGTAATTCTCTCTAAATCAATATTTATTTTTTTCTATAAAAAAACACTAGCTCTTATGAGCAAGATACCATTTACTGTGGATAATTAATCGGCAGAATATAAGCTCAGAATTGTGGTAATTCTAATGCTTGAGACTTCAATACAAAGAAAAATTTAACTATAATGTGAAATTTGTCTGAAACAGAAGTTAATTAAGAATTATTTAAATATTTGTTGTAAGCCTAACTGAGCAGCTTTTAAGGATAAGATTTAAGTAAGCTACAGCACATTCTGAATATTATGATTATGTTTTTTTAGAGTTGATTTTTATAAGCCCCTAATTAAACAAATTTGATACATCTTTTCTTTACTCACTGTGGTTCTCATATGCCAAGGCCAAAACTTGTACCTGACAAAATTAAACAGGCAAGTAACACGTTATTTAGGCTATTGCAATAGGAGAGAATGAACTTAACTCTGATGAAACAGGGGGCTGGAGAGTTTTTAAGCGCCAAGGTTAGGAAGAATTCTAGGCCATCTGTATTTGCTAATTGGTTTTACCCAAAAGAAAAGTAAACTTTTTTGTATTTTTATGACAGGAGGTAGTTCTACAACTTAGAGCAAGACATCCATGGAAGTTACGCTATTACTCTCCTATAGAAAATGCGAGATAGGAGTACTGTCTTCCTCACTGTTTACATTTCAAAAGAAGGGTTCTCAGGTCCTTGAGACAGATATTCCTGTCTGTCCATAATCATGATATTGATACCATAATCATGATATTAAGAATGAGCTATAACTTAAATCTTATAAGCTGTTCAGCTAGGCTTACCTTGTAACAAATATTTTAAGTAATTTTTAATTAACTTCTATTACAGACAGATTCCACATTGTAGTTAAATGATTTTTCTTTGTATTGAAGTCTCAAGCATTAGAATTAACACCGGTTGTAAAACTGGCAAAAAGCTTGTAGAACATTTCCATAAATTTCATAGAGACAGAGAAAGAATTGACAGTTGCCAGTTTTCTAAAGTAACTTTTCTAAGCAAAGGGAAGTTGAGTTTAGGGGCAGGAGAAGCTTGTCTGATGTTTGTCAGATAGAGGGAAAGAAGAACACTGTCCCACTCACATGCACATTTTTTTTTCTTTTTAAGTTGGAGTCTTGCACTATCGCTCGGGCTGGAATGCAGTGGTGTGATCTTGACTCACTGCAACCTCTACCTCCCAGGTTCAAGCAATTCTCCTGCCTCAGCCTCCTGAGTAGCTGGGACTACAGGTGCGTGCCACCAAGCTGATCTAATTTTTTTGTATGTAGTAGAGACAGGGTTTCACCGTGTTGACCAGGCTGATCTTGAACTCCTGACCTCAGATGATCAGCCCGCCTTGGCCTCCCAAAGGGCTGGGATTACAGGTGTGAATCACCGTGCCCAGCCTGTACATTTTCTTCTAGTGAGATCTGCTGTCTATTCCTTTTTCATCAAATTAAAGAATCCTAATTTCTAACAGACAAAATAATTATATATCACCAAATTTGAAGGGGGTGATAATTGTTTTATGGATTTTTGTAATAAAAAGATCTGTAACATATTTTTGATTAGTTGTTGAGAGCCCACAAGTATAAATTACTTTTGAGTACTACAGAGAAACAAAACCTATAGGATATTTTCTAATGTTGAATAGCTATAATGATATATTTGTCATACTAATTGGTGATTATGACGTTTCTAGTATTTACAAGATGGAGATGTATTAGGGTGCTCTAGAGGGACAGAACTAATAGGAGATATGTATATTAAAAAAGGAGTTTATTAAGGAGGTTTGCCTCACATGATCACAAGGTAAAGTCCCACCATAGGCCATCTGCAAGGTGAGGAGCAAGGAAGCCAATAGTGTTTCAGTCCAAGTTCCAAAACCTCAAAAGTAGAAAAGCTGACAGTGCAGCCTTCAGTCTGTGGCTGAAGGCCCAAGAGCTCCTCGCAAACCACTGATGTAAGTCCAAGCATCCAAAAGTTGAAGAACATGGAGTCTGACGTTTAAGGGCAGGAAGCATCTGGCACAGGAGTCAGATGAGGTTCAGAAAACTGAGCAAGTCAGCTTCTTCTACCTTCTGCCTGCTCTTTCTAGCCACGCTAGCAGCTGACTGGATGGTGCCCACCCAGACTGAGAGTGGGTCTGCCTCCCCTAGTCCACCAACTCAAATGTTAATCTCTTCTGTCAGTGCCTTCACAGACACACCCAGGAACAATACTTTGCATCCTTGAAACCAATCAAGTTTTATTATCTATCATAGAAGGTACTAAAACAATTGGTTTTTCTTTCTAAAATCTTGACAAAGGTTATATATAAAACGTGCACAATCACTTGGTTTTAACCAATATACCTTCAATAAATGCCTATTTCAATCATCTCAACATAATTTATTTTGTGGAAGTCTTTAAGGATCTCAAAAGACAAATATCTGATGGTCTCACTTGCATGTGAAATTTTAAAAAGTTGAATTCACAGAAGTAGAGAGTAGAATGGTGGGTGCCAGGGGGTTGGGGTTGGGACTGGGAAGATGTTGGTCAAAGAATATGAAATTTCAGTTAGAAGGAATAAACTCAAAAGTCCTATTATATAACATTGTGAGCATTGTAGCTGTAATTAATTACAATATATTGCATACATGAAAATTGCTGAGAGATTTTAAGTGTCCTCATCACACACAAAAAATGATAAGTATGTGAGGTAATACATATATTTACTACTTTATTTAGCCATTCTACAATGTATACATGTTTTAGAATATTTTGGTATACACCATATTTATAATTTGTGTTTGTCAATTAAAGGTAAATAAGAAAGGGAAAGAATCTTATAAGCATATATTAATATAGTTAAATGCAATCTTAGATAATGTCCAGTTCTGCCATATCATTTAACAGGTGAGGAAAAGGATGCAAATGAAAATGAGACAGTCCAGAGCCACAGTGATCATCTGAAGGACTTTAGCCCAGTCACTAAGCTCTTAAATGTGTCTTCAAAGGCAGAAAGCATATATGGTTTGAATTTGTCTGGAGAGTTTCTAAATACTTGATTAAAAAACATTTCTTAGGAAACTATGGATATGAATGAAATGAAGATTCAAGAAATACTAGCACATTCATAAAATAAATATTCAACACATGGTTGAGACAATTTCAAGTAAGGATCACTTTATAACTGTTAAAATTCAACTTTGAACATATTGTAATGAATACTACATTTTATCAAATACTTTAAAGTATAATTTGACTATATCCTATAATTATTTATTGACTCTGACCAAATGTGTGTATAAAGAAAACTTTTATATGTTGAGGAAGAGTAGTTTTTAGTACCATTTTAGAGAAAGAAGTTAGTTTGAGTGACCCCTTTTTATATAGGTCTTGACTGCTTTTAATTTGAATTGAATGGATAATTAGCAGGCAGAATTACCTAGAGAAAACAAGTTATTTTGAGTTCTCCAGCAGGAATTAGCTAGTAGGGATTCAGCCTAGTGTGCAGAAACATCTCATTCAAATTATTGTAACTTGAAACATCTTATGTATGGCCATGAAATGGTGCTGTTTAAAGACTTTTCTGAGGGTGTGAATTAAATAGAGCATTTTGTAATAAAACAAGAGAACAAGATGGAGTGATATTGATGCAAACCTAAGAAATACCCTTGCCATGAGCATGCTTTTGTTGTTTCTTATTGGTAGCTTAGCCTTCCCGTTTCTTTTTCAGTATGGTACATAGATACCAGTAATAGAACTAAAGTTGAACGGAATATTGTTTTAACCGAGCCAAAGGCAAAGTATTTTCTCAAGTAAACTTCAAATGCAACCTGGGAAATTAATTCCAAGTTGACTCAAATGACAACATTAATTTTTCTTTTAAGGCACAGTAGTGTGGAGGGGGACAAGAATATTATTTCTCTATCATTACTGTGTGTGTGATGACAGGGTTCAAGCTGCATAATTGAACAATAATGGGAAGAAAATGTTCCAGAAATTTAGATACTCAGAAGAGGTGGTTGGGAGTGTAATACCTCTGTCAGAAGGTGTCAAGTACACTTTTCACCCTGGACATTTTCCAAACGATTCATGGATAAAAGAAAATAACTATTTTTATACAATCCCTTTAGTATGACTGTTTCCTTAAATGGTCTGTAATAAATATATTAAAAGGTATTCTGAATGCTGACTCACATATTATTAAAGGGAGTATTGAATGTGATTATAATATCTATCTTTGAGGATATAGTTTTCAAACCCTCAGCATACATATAAATATGTAATATCATATATTTATATGTGACTGCTCTATATTTGAATTGAATGGATAAATAACAGACAAAAAGGCAGAAATACCTAGAGAAAATGTTATTTTCAGTTATCTAGTGAGAATTAGCTAGTAGATAATCAACCTATTTTGTTGATTTTACATATATAGCAAGTGCCTAGTTCTGTGCCTAGCACATCCCTGACCATAGTAGTAGCTCCTTTTTTATTATTGCTTATGTCAATATTACAATAACTAGGAAAAATCCTAATACTTATACTTGGCTTAGATATATAGTCCTTGCTTACTATACAACTAATATATGAATATATTTTATTGTATAAGAGTTAAGCGCAAACAAATATGAAGAGGAAAATGCAAGTTCTCTTGATTCCCTCTCCTCAGGGCTGCTTGCGACCTTACTGATTACCACTGTTAGAGTATGGTGTGTATTATTTGGCTTTGCATTTATAAGTATTTATATGCAAATAAAGAACTTATGGACATTTTTTTTTGAACCTATGTAGTGACAAAGGGAACTTTCTTTCTTCTCCCTCTTGAAGGTTAGATAATGTGAATTTATAAAACAAATTGATCTAGCCTGGGCAATATGGTGAAATCTTGCCTCTACAAAAAATACAAAAATTAGCCTGGTGTGTTGGCACAGATCTGTAGTCCCAGCTACTCAGGAGGCTGAGGTGGGAGGATCGCTTGAGCCTAGGAGGCGAAAGTCACAGTGATCTGAGATAATACCACTGCGCTGCAGGCTGAGCAACTGAGAGAAATCCTGTCTCAAACAACAACAACAACAACAAAAACTGACCATAGAGAGATTGACAGGAATTAGAGGCATATATATTTATTAATGTGCATAAACACAGAGTCACACAAAATAGGAAGCTCAAAGAACAGCCAGATTACTAAAACTTTTATACCATCCTGAGGTTACAGAAAAATTAGGATCTTGGGCTTTTGGGGTGGGGAAGTGTCATCATAGGTTATGGGAGAGGGGATCATGATAAGCAAAGACTTTCTTGTTATACAGATGAAAATCTCTCAGGTAATCCCAGAGCTGCCTTCTGAAGAAAATAGATGGTAGCCTGTGGAAAAAGTTTCTCCATCAGACCTTTAAAAATGTCAGATTTTTAGTCTTTGTTTTCTCTGAGTTAATCTTTCCTAGATCCAGGTAAGTCAGGTAAGTGAGTCTCAGAGATAGCATATTGGCATCTGCTGTTTATTGCACTAACGTAGATTTCCTCTACAGATGCAAATCTCCCCAACAGAAGACAGCTTTTCAGAGCCTTCACTGTGTTTGAAGCCCCTATGAATGGTCATCTTGAAATATATCAAAGAAGTATATTTAGGGGTAAGCATATTTTAGCTTCCTTCATTCCCCCATTTGAAACTTTATTTTCAGAAAGGTTTATTTATTAAAATAGGATTGGTAACTATGGAGAGATTTGAGTCAGAAGTTTTGGGATAAGACACTAACACATGGGAAGAAAACAGATTGGATCAAACAGAAAATAACAAATTTGAGCACATTTCCCCATGTTTTCTTGAATCAGTCTCTTAGTCCTCAGAATAGGTAAGTTGTTAAAAGGTTGTATCTCATTTCAGGAAGTGGAATCGCAGATGGGCTCCCCTCAAGGTTAGTTCTCAATATGGTATAAGCATCTCTAGATGGTAGAAGCACATACGCATTCAGTAAGAGATTTTCTATTAAAACAAACAAACAAAAAATAGTTAATGTCTGGAGTTATAAGCTAGTCTCTGTGTCTGGAGGGCAATCAGTTGAGAAGATTCTGGACTTGGTCTTGAAGTATTTTCAGTTGGAGTGGGTGCAGGCAGTGACAGGCAATGTAGCAGATTGTCCTGGGTTGCATTTTACATGTCACAAAGTTTGTCCAAATATAAGCTGTTATGTTGATTTTTCTTTATAGCCAAGTTGACTAGCTTCCGAGTGTAGGGCCTCAGGTAAAAGGCAGTTTTAATTTCTAGAGATTGCAAATAAGACAGATAGGAAAAAAATGGGAATGTTCATTTGGAGACTTACAGCCAGGAAATAATTCAGAATTTATTCCAAATTGCAGGTAAATAATAGAATTTCTAAAACCAATGAGCTGGAATCTAACAAGATAATAGGTGTACTATAGAATTATTTTCTGAGACATACTTTTTCTCTATATATTGATCTCCATTTCTACCAAATGTATTTATGGTAAGATTAATTTGTTTGCAAAATAAGTTGCCCAGGATGGTCTCGAACTCCTGAGCTCAAGTGAGTCCCCTGCCTAGGCCTCCCAATATACTAGGATTACATGCATGAGTCACCATGTTTGGCCTATAAGGAATCTTGAATTAGGCTTAAAAGCCTCTAAAGGCTAGAGAGAGAACATAGAATTGACTCACCCTCAAATTGTGCTTGTAATGGTGTTTAGGCCTGCCGGAAAATGACAGTCTTTTCCTACCTGCAAAGAAACCATGTGGACTATGCATTTAAATTAAAAGGCCAGTTTTTTTCCAAGGGGTTTTTACTGGTTCCATAAAGCCCCTTAGTCTTGTCATTTCTGAAAATACGACATTCTAGTCAAACCCTCAGTAAAATCCCCATTGTTTCTAATTGTGTCCTGTTACAAAAGAACACAGATTCTTACTGAATTTATGCAAACGTTATACTGCCTAAAATAACAACACTCACAAATAGGTTCCTAATTCTGAAAGGATCAGTAGAGGCAAATATTTCAGTTCTCTTTACAAAATTATACTTAATCAAATTATCGTAAGCTGTAAATGACTTAAAAGTGAAAAAGTTTCCTTAAATGTGAAAAACAAAAGGAGTCAGCAATGTTCGAAACAAAATGTCATAAAAAGACATTTTATTCTAATGTAATGATTTTTTGTTTTTTGGAGTTGAGTTGGCAGTTTCATGTACCCATGTTTCTCTTTTTGTCTATGTCTTATTGGCATTTATTTTATTTTTTAACTTATATTTTAGGTTTAGGGGTACATGTGCAGGTTTGTTATATAGGTAAACTTGTGCCATGGGGGTTTGTTGTATAAATTATTTTGTTACCTAGTACTAAGCTTAGTACTCAATAGATATTTTTTCTGTCCCTCCTCTCCCTCCTACCCTTTATCCTCAAGTCAGCCCCCGTGTCTGTTGTTCCATTCTTTGTGTTTGTGAGTTCTCATCATTTAGCTCCCACTTACAAGTGAGAACATGAGAACATGTGGTGTTTGGTTTACTGTTCCTGAATTAGGTTGCTAAGGATAATGACCTGTGGCTCCAACCATATTCCTGCAAAACATATTATCTTACTGTTATTTTATGGCTGCATAGTATTCTATAGTACACACATACCACATTTCCTTTATCCAAAATCTGTCATTGATGGGCATTTAGGTTGGTTCCATGTCTTTGCTACTGTAAACAGTGTTGCAATGAACATTAGTGTGCATGAGTCTTTATGGTAGAATGATTTATATTACTCTGGGTATATACTCAATAATGGGATTCCTGAGTCAAACTGTGGTTCTGTTTTTAGCTGTCTGGATTCACCATACTGCTCTCTCCAATGGCTGAACTGATTTGCACTCCCACCAACAGTGTAGAAACATTCCTTTTTCTCTACAACCTTGCCAGCATCTGTTATTTTATGGCTTTATAACAATAGTCATTCTGACTGACATGAGATGGTATCTCATTGTGGTTTTGATTTGCATTTCTCTAATTATAAATGATATTGAGCTTTTTAAAATATACTTGTTGGCCATATGTCTGTTTTCTTTAGAAAAGTGTCTGTTTATGTCCTTTGCCCACTTTTTAATGGGGTTGTTTGTTTTTCTCTTGTAAATTTGTTTAAGTTACCTATAAATGTTAGATATTAGACCTGTGTCAGATGCATAGTTTGCAAACATTTTCTCCCACTTTGTGGGTTGTCTGTTTACTCAGTTGATAGTCTCTTTTGCCATGCAGGAGCTCTTAAGTTTAATTAGATCCCATTTGTCAATTTTCCCCTTTGTCACAATTGTTTTTGGTATCTTTGTCATGAAATCTTTGCCTGTCTCTGTGTCTGGGATGGTATTACCTAGGTTGTCTTCCAGGATTTTTATAGTTCTGGAGTTTACATTTAAATCTTTAATCCATCTTGAATTGATTTTTTTTTTCTACATTGTGTAAAGAAAGAGTCCAGTTTTAGTCTTCTGCATATGGCTAGCCAGTTATCACAACACAATTTATTGAATAGGGAGTTCTTTCCCCATTGCTCTTTGTCAGTTTTGTTGAAAATCAGATGGTTGTAGGTGTGTTGCCTTATTTCTGAGCTCTGTGTTCCTTTGGTCTATGTGTACGTCATTGTATGAGTCCATGCTGTTTTGGTTACTGTAGCCCTGCAGTATAGTTTAAAGTTGAATACCATGATGCCTCCAGCTTTGTTCTTTGTGCTTAGGATTGCCTTGACTATTCAGGCTCTTTTGTGGTTTCATATGAATTTTAAAATAGTTTTCTATAGTTCTGTGAATAATGTCAATGGTAGTTTAATAGGAATAACATTGAATCTGTAAATTGCTTTCGGCAGTGTGGCTGTTTTAATAATATTGATTCTTCCTATCTATGAGCATGGGATATTTTTCTATTTGTTTTTGTCATATCTGGTTTCTTGGAGCAGTGTTTTGTAAATCTACTTTTACCATTCTTTCACTTCCTTGGTTAGCTGTATTCATAGATATATTATTCTTTTTGTGGCAGTTGTGAATAGGATTGTATGCCTGATTTGGCTCTCAGCTTGGCTGCTGTTGGTGTATAAGAATGCTAGTGATTTTTGTACATTGAGTTTGTTTCCTGAAACTTTGCTAAAGTTGTTTATCATCTGAAGTAGCTTTTGAGCCAAAACTGTGGGGTTTTCTAGAAATAGAATTCTGCACACAAGCATAGTTTAACTTTCTCTCTTCCTATTTGAATGCCTGATTGTACTGGCCAGGACTTCCAATACGCTATTGAATAGGAGTGGTGAGAGAGAGTATTCTTGATTTGTGCTGGTTTTCAAATTTTTACAGCTTTTCCCCATTCAGTATGATGTTGGCTGTGAGTTTGTCATATATGGCTCTTATTATTTTGAGAGAACCCATGTTTCTTTATTAGATGTTTGGAAGTTCTTACCCAGTCCAACGAGAAGAACACCAGTATAAAGCAATTAACTGTGGAAAACAAGACTTAAAATAGTCATGGTTAATGATCTGGTTGGAGTTCATACAACTTAACAATTGATGAAGAAATTTGGCTATTTCTATGGCATATCATATTTTAATGTAACAACCAAAATTGTAACATTTAATTATGACATATTAGATTTTAATAATCCCATACAATTATGTAATACATATGTCAATAACATAGCCACACAAACATAACTCAAAGAGAGTTGAAAATTATTTCTTATTTGAAAATGCTTTTTGTATAATTTTAAAATATCAAACCTAATTGTTCTAATTTTTTTAAAAACTGAAAAGGTCCTTCTTAAATGTCCAAAAGTTAATTTGAGGTCAAACATACTTAATTTATAATTTGAAATTGGATTTTAGTAAGGCTGTCAAATATGTGAAAGGTTTAAATTACTTGATCTAAATAAGATTGCAGGTCACTATGAAATAATAATCATTCATTTAAGTAACAGACCTAATAAAGACAGCATGAGGCACACAGGATCTGTTTCTCTCTCTTCTTTTACTCCTTTAGTTGTTTTTGCAGTTTGTTCAAAAGGTGAACAAAAATATTGTATATCTTAACAATATTACACAAAAATCTTATTTAAAAGACAGTGTAAAATTGTAGTTCTATATTAGATTACTTTGAGAATTAAGCCTCAATTTTTTTTTTTAAAAAAGCCCTTATATAAATTCATTCAACTTTAGTCCATTTGATAGCCTTAAATTTTTAAATAAGATTTATATTTTGTAACCCTTTTACAACTTCCCCATCAGTTTTCATATATATATATATGTATACACACACACACACACACACAGACATATATACATATATAAGTATATGTATATTTTTTGAGATAGGATTTCACTCTGTCACACATACTAGAATATAGTTGTGTGATCATAGTTTACTGTAGCCTTGAAGTTCTGGGCTTAAGCGGTGCTCCCACCTCATCCTACCAAGTTGCTAGGACTATCGGTGCACACCATGACACCAGGCTAATTTAAAAAAGAATTTTTTTTTTTTTTTGTAGAGATGGGTGGTCATGCTATGTTGCTCTGGTTGAACTAAAACTCCTGGCCTTGAAAAATCCTCTTGCCTTGGCCTCCTGAAGTGCTGGCATTATAGACATGAGCCACCATGCTTGGCTGAAACAATTTTAAATAAACTCTAAACTATGCAAAATAACTTTTCCTTCAACAACAACAAAAAACACACCCTCCTGTCTTCCTTAAAACTTTCATCACCAAAACCGTAATAATCTCTTCTTCCTGTGAAGTAATCTTTCCTAGATTCAGATAAGGCAGGTAAGGAAGTCTCTGGAAAATTGTTTGGATGTAGTATTTACTTCACTAATGTAGATTTCCTCTACCATTGCAAGTCTCCCCCACTAAAGACAGCTTTTCAAAGCTATCTCCACGCTTGAAGCCTTTCTAAATAGCTATCTCAATATATGCCAGAGAAGTATATTTTGAGGTGGCACTCTTAGGTTTCCTTTATTTACATGAGATCGTAGGATATTATGGCAATTTGTGTATTTTAATTGCTAGATTGTGGTGATATTTCCATATTTGTAAACTTTTCTTAATGGCTGCAGTGTTGATGTATCATGTATTATGCAGTTCTTCATCTCTTGATCAATAAGAGATTTGCAATTGCAAAAAAATCTGCAATGAACTTTCTTTAAAAGCTTTATATTTATATATATAAGCTTGTATATTTCTTAGGTTTATACAAGTAATATATTTGAACTTGTATATTTCTTAGGGTTAGATTTTAGGTGTAGAATTTTCCTGTCAAATGCATACAGTTTTAAAATCTGTTAGGCCTTTCAAAATCTCCTTTCAAAAAATCATTATGGATTTACATTCGAACCACCAGTGTAACTGTGCTCACTTCCTTACATTTTGCTCCTTGCATAACTATTTTATATCTTTTGTCATCATACTGTGTACATAATAGAAGAGGGCCTGTGTGATTCTTGACTTCATGGAATTTAAAGTATTTCATCATATTTTGACAGCTTCTACAGTAAGCTATTTTGTACTCTTCTCAGCAGGCCAGGACATCATATAATGACCAGTGGCATTAATTCTCTCTGAACAAACATTTTGTTGAAAACATAGCCTCAGAACCTTTAAAAGCTTGAGAGCTTACAGAGTTTTGTGAATACCTTTTGGAATCTTCCTGTGAAAGCCGCCCTTGAAAAACTAAGTCCTATAATTTTATTATCTAGTGCTTGCTTTTCAGAATTTATTATAGGCATTTTCCTTACAATTTTGTCTTTATTCTCATATAAAAATGTCAAAAATACAAAATAGGAGAATGTGGATGACATATTGCTAATAATTGCTTTCATATATTTTCTAGGTCAAAGATAACACTTGTGTAACATTATTATTAGTGTCATGAGAATTTTCTATATAAAAATCAGATGAAACAAATGAAACAACTTAGATTTCCTTCATACGATACCCTTTCAATTATTTTGGTTGTTTATGTTATTGATTATTATTTCTCCTGACACTTAAGAAAATCATTATATTGATTGACTGCAAGAAATAGGAAACAATTTGTTCTTGGTGATGTCATTTTCATTCAGGTAATAATTCTCGATGTCCCTTAAAATATATAAATATTGATGTTAAAATGGAAGGAGTACATATTTCCCTGTCAGATACCTCATGTGAAAAATGACTGGAAGAAAATGTAAACAATGAAGGCAACAGAGCATTTATTGAGGCTCTACTGTTTGCTTAGTATGATGATTTATAAATCTATCATTCCTCATATATGTATAAGAGTATTAGCTGACTATTTAATGTATTGTTATATAAATATAGAAAGTTGCATATACTTGTAAAATCTTTTGAAATGTGCTAGAGACACCATGAATATCTAGTTCCTTAGCAGATAAATGTTTACTAATTAAAAATAAAATCTTCTGTATTGATTTTTAAAACGAGTAATTGTAGCAAAGAGCTCAGAGAACACATATTTTAACTAGATTTTTAATGAAAGCCTTGATGGGTCAGGAAAGACAGATTTCTGCTCTCTCATTTTTATACATGCTTGGCCCATCCTAAATTACAGCAATGTTTAATTGCCACCAAAATTCTCAAGATAAAATCCTTACCACAGTTGCTTGCTAAGCAAAATGAAAAACATAAATTTTATCTGTGCTGAGCAAATGCATTTGGAAACTGACTTTTATTTGGCTTGCAGCTTCTTTTGCAGAACAGTTTCTGCTGAGTCTGTGGAGTATTTGGTTAAGGTTGAGCGGATAATCTGTTTGACAATCAACTGGTCTAAGGAAGGGTATTCCAAAAAACATGTTTTATGTATTGTAAACAGCACTGATTTCTTTATGATTCCTTTAGCTTCACCAGTTTGGATCTGGAAAACTTAATAGCTCACATCAATTATTTTTTATAAATACATTCTCTTCACTGTTTATAGGGAATCTAACATTCCAGCTTTAATTATTTTGTTCCAATTTTTTAAAGGTATTTTTACTTCTAGGAAAATGATCACATAGAACAAAACATATGCCCATTTCGATCTATCCAAAAAACCTCATTTCAATCACTGCTATGTTCCTCGTGTTCTCAAATAATACATTTTCTGTTTCTCAATGTACAGGTTGCCTAAAATTTGTAAGAAGTCAAGTAACATACATTTATTTTCATGCACTTCCATTCCCATCATTTATTTTTTCATATGGTGATTACTAGTTCAAGCAAATAGATTTTTCACATGATTCCACTGATTTCCTCAACACACTTTTTGTTTATTCAGTATGCTAATTCCTAAGCCCTGCTGTAAATTCCTTTGTTTCTACTGTTGCCAGAGAGAGGAAATCAGACCAGATACTACATGGCTTCTTTTACATACATTGGATTCCCCATTTCTTTTTTTTTGACCAGGTTTCCTAAAAACCTTTTTGTGTTTATTCTTGTGCATATTTATTTGCCTTTCCTTTTTAATTTGAAAGAAAAGGGTCGAAAACCAATGGTCAATGCAAAAGTTGGCAGCTAGTCATGTAATATTTAGTTCCTAGGGATAAGTGTGTTTATTTTCTGGATTGAAATAATTTTTTTTCTGAATGCACTACAAACTGATTTTAACATGTAGGATTGAACGTGTGTTCACTTCCAGTCTTTCCTAAAACTCTAGTGAAATATAAATAAAGAGATTTCAAAAGGCATAAAATGTCAAGGAGAAATAGGACAGAAGTGGCAAAGACGGCAATGATATTTTGAGGCTGGAAAGCAAAAATAGTAAAGCACACACACACACACACACCAATTCTCTTTCTTGCTCTTTCTCCTTAACACTTACCAATGGGCCTTACTGCCTGAGTCTCAGCTAGAACAGGATCCATACATCCATACTTACTGCCTGAGTCTCAGCTAGAACATGTCCATACATTAAGTATATGGACATGATTTCCAGTAGAAGGTGGAACATATGTTACCATGTCCTGGAATCTGAATCACTATGTTTCTCAACTGATGTTAAAGTTGATAGACGTTCAATGTGAATATTAGTTTACAATGTTCTTTTTCATGTAGTTTATAAAATCCATAATAATGTTCCTATTATTCTGTATCTTCATAGTAGTGATAATGTAAAGCCTGGAGCTCTTTTAGTTCATGCAATTTAACCAGGAAGACACGACTGCTTTTTCTTCTTAAACAGTTTTTATTCTGTGCTTAAACTTTATACTAGACTCTATTTTATATTAAACTTTATATAAACTAGTTTATACTAAAGTTTATTTTAAACTTTCATACTAGATAAGTTTAGAGAAAAATATATTTCTTCCAACTTTAATAGATCAGTCTTGGCTAATGAAACATGATTATACCTAATGTATGAAATTCTGGTTAGAACATTTAAAAGAAACTATTGTTCTGGCACCTTCCTCTTCCCTTCATGCTGGGTGAAATACAGATGGAATCTTGCTATAGCTCCAATCTAGTCAATATATTCTATAGCTATTGGAGAAATAGGGGAAGGAAACTTGAATCAATACTTACTCTGCAAACATACATTATGCTAGGGAAATATAAAGCTCTATCTTATTTTAGCCATGTTATTTTGTTTTTCTGTAATAATTTGTTACTGATTGAACTGTGTCCCCTCAGCCTTCACTCCCCATTTCATACATTGAAGTCCTAATCCCCACATGTGACAATATTTAAAGACAGGGCCTATAAAGAGGTAATAAAGGTTAAGTGAGGTCAGAAGGTGGGGCCTAAATTTGAGAAGACTGTTTTTATTAGAAGAGGAGACACCAGATCTCTCTCTCCACCCCACCTTGCCTCTGACTGTGCACAGAGGAAAGCCTGGATGATGACACAGTCTTTAATTGTGGGCTTCATAGGAAGTAGCACAGAATTAAACATATGGTTGAAATTGTTGACTTCTCATTTGACCCTGTTGTTTTAAGATGATCTCAAAGGATCATATATTAAGTTGTGGGGTGGGGGTTAGTCACCACAGAGAGGCTGGACAATAGAATAATACATATTCTAGGAATAAAGTTTATGCCTGTAGAGATCATTGTCGGTGGTTACTTCTGAAGAAAGCTAACCGAAAACAAACAGAATTAAAATCATCTAAATTTTGAGGCTATAATATTGTCAAATAAATAAGACAGCTCTACCAACTTACACATTTTTTTTTTTCAAATTCTATGTCTTAACTAGTGAAGTCCAAATCTGCACTTGTAAAAATATTTTTACATCTCCATGTAAAAGCATGACATCCAATGATCCCTCTAGATAGGTCCCAATGAAAAAACTGGAAAAGAAAGGACCACGTAGAGGGACAGGCCAGAGGCCATGGGGAAGAATACTGGACTAGGGAGTTTTTCTAATGAACCCAAACCAAGGGCTTCCAAAGGGACTATGCAAGAAATTTACTATACCATAAAGGCAGGAACTCCTACACAAATCCAGTCTGCAAAATTGAGTAGTTGCAAAAAACAAATTATTTCTTTATGTTTCACATTTATCACTTCAGAATGTTTGTTTCTTTAATGCAGTTATTCTAGTCCTTTCCCATTTTTCTATATTGGTGGCAAAGAGGGAAAGTAAGTTGCTTTTTATAGGTTTAGTCTGTAGGTGGATGGACTGTGAAGAGCCATGAGGCCTTTTGAAAAATCCTTGCATTTCTCTGAAAATCTTAACTTTGAGCTAAACTAGGAACAGGATATAACTCTGCATGGAAGTTAGCATATATGCACGTTTGGATACCTCAAGATATACACTGTATCAGGAACTGCCAATAGCCCTTTATTATCTATTTTCAGTTCGTTATGTAGTAACAGAAATATTTATCTTTAACAGAGCACATGGCTAAATGGGTGACCAGAATAAATCTAAATTTCGAGAACAACTTGTATCTAACTGTAACCATTCTCTGAGTTCTGGTCAGCTTCTTGATTGTGAAATTAAATCAAAAGGGATTTTTGTATAGTGTTAATATACATATCCAAACATGATGAACACAGCACAGCACCTCTTGCTAGTCAGTGGCTCACAGACATATTGTCCAATAGAGAAGACACTGGATACATGTGGCTTTTGCGATTTGAAGTGTGGCAAGAGTAATAAAGAAACTGAATTTAAAATTTTCTCTAATTTGAATGCTTGGACACTGATATTTAACTCAGTTATTGAAAAACATTTAAATATGTTTAGAAAGACTTTTGGATATGTACATCTACTTTTTCAGTTGTCAATTTTATAAAATCTAAACATAATTATTTTCAATAAAAATTTAGTGCACTTGAGACATGCTATAGGTATAAAACACACACAATTTTAAAGACAGTACAAAAATGTAAAATATTTATTAAAATTTTTATATTGATGATGTCAAATTAATTTTAGATAATTTAGATAAAATAAAATGTTACTAATCTTATTGATTTCTATTTATATAATGTGACAACAAGAATGTTTTAAATTGTACATGTGGTTTCTATTCTATTTCTATTGATCATAACTGCTCTATAACTAAAATGAGATCTACTTGACCTCATTGTTGCAGCATAGAGGTCTTAACAACACCTCCATTACTCTCTGTATTCCTTCCCACTAGCTGAAATGAGGAAATGAAGGGTGTCAGGTGGCAAGATTAACACCCTAAAGGTGGCAGAGCAACCAGAGAGAATCTAGCTTCATCACACATTTTAGAGCTGAGCTGCCGGACTTTTATAGGACAGAGACCCAAATTTCTATCCAGTTTAAAACATTGTTTTTCAGATCTCTATCGTATGAAGCAAATGTAAATCTTAACCAAAATAAATAAGACAGAGAGTGAAATAGATAAATCTCAGTATCCCAAAACGCTATGATTATTAAGACACTTTAGAACTCAAAAAATTACCCCAACAATAATACGCATTATTTTGGATCATTAAATGCAAATTCAGCAATTTAGTTTAGAGGGATACGTTAAAGGTTGTGCACATAAATGGCTCTCTGACTTAATTAATCATAGTTAGAAGATCAAATGTACCCAGTATCAGAAAAATGTCAAATGTATATTCTGTTACTTAGACTGCATTTTGTTGAGGTATCAAAGGAGTGTAGAACAGGCTGGTTCCTGGGTGTGAGAAGTTAGAAAGGGGAAAGAAAAGCACTTAAGTGACCCATCTGGCAAAGCCAGCAGATAGGTTTACAAATGCATTTATCTAAGTATATTTATCAGAAATTAGTCCAGTGAGGTCATTCAAGAAAAAAGCTTTCTTGGTTAAATCTTTTTTTGAAACATTATGTGTTATATCCTTTGATTAAATATTTAAAATGAACATTAACTTTTTAATGTTTTAGGAAGATTTACAGGAAACTTATTTAGCTGTATTAATTTAATATTTTCTAATTTTACCTGAACATCAAACACTATCTTCTCTTTTTTTGCACATAGTAACTACATACTTCTGGAGGAATAGGGACTTACTAGAACATCTATTGGGAAATACTAGTCAAGAAATCAAGAACTGGACATCTAATGTTTCAGAAAAGCTGCTAAAGAAGGCCTAAATTCTTGTTGGATTACAATAATTTATTTTGTTCTTTGTGTTTGTAGTTGATACTTATCAAATCAGGATTTTTCCATCAGCTAATGTCAATGGCTTCTAATTTCTGTCTGAGAATCCATTTAGTCTCGACTCCATAGTCAGTCAGGTTGACTCATCTATATTCTTCAGAACTAGTTGTAGTTGGGAAGCTAGTTGTGAGTGGTTGTTGTCTATTTCATATAACATCTAATTAATTAATTATTGGATCATTAACCTTGATGTAAGCTATGGCCTTTTATCCTTTGGAAATACAGGTAAATTTAACTTAAAAAAAAAAAAACAAACTCAATTCTATGGCCTAAAAGATTTAAATTCCTTCCTAAGATGTTGGTGAATTACTCTTGGGCTCATTTGCTCATCAGTCTGCCTTTGTTTATTTATTTATTTATTTGCATCCATAACTTCAGTTTCTCCTTATTTAATGTCATTATTGATGTGAAATCAGTTGCTTACAAGTTTCTATATAACCTGAAACCACTATACAAAGGATTTATAAGTCTGGGGTCATGGGTTAACATCTTTGAACTTATTACTTCCTGACATTTCTCTTACTTCCTACTTTTAACTCATCTTTTGATATTCTTTTTCTTTTCTTCCCCTATTCTTTTGAGAACAATTTTTCCCCATCATACATAGCAGTATAGTTACCTATCTCTGTTGATAACAAGAACACTCATTTCAAGTAGCTTTTCAAAGTAAAACTTTGTAGTCATTTACTATTCTTTCAAAACAAAATCCTAAGAAGTAGAATTTTCTTCATTGTTTGCAAGAAGAGCAGAGGCAAGCCAGAAGGTAGATTATATATTTATTCATATCTATCTGTGTGACAGAAGTCACAAAGGAGGTTAAAGTATGGAACAGTCAATGTTAGGAGAATTTTTAGTAAAATCCATATGAGTAAAATGTGTTTCAAAAATAATATTTTGATGCCACTCTCAGATATAAAGAGCTTGAAATACCTCAAGAGAACCTCAAAACATCAATTTCATGACTTTTCTTGAACCCATTAAAGTGCAAAATCTATAAGGCAATTAACACCGTAACCCAAGAAGAGGTAGATTCCTGCAAATATGGATAAGATGTGAATATGCACTTCCCTGGGCAAGGCGCATGTGGACTTTGATAATAGGTGTTCAGCTAGGGTAATTGGTGAACAGGTAAAGGCCAGTTGAGTGTGCACTGGGGAGAGTTGGGAACCCTGGTGCCGTAAAAAGACTAGAAATATATACCATTTTCCAGGATTATTTTTCTTCCAGTAAGCTCTAGCAATTACTCACAGAAAATATAAAAAGGGGTTCTAAACTTTCTCCATTGTTGTTCAGAACTAAAAATGGGGAACAGCAGCAGCTGTGAAAAAAGCAGAAAACTCTTCTAGACCTTTTTCTCTTATCACCACTATAGAATAAAAGCCTTAATTTGTGGTAAAAGTAAAAAAAAAAAAAGACAGTTGTACTTAGGGCACTGGTGAGAAGTCATTACATTTAGGGGAAGAGAAAAGGTAGGGGAAAAAAAAAACTCCACACTGGAGGAGGGCAGGAATAAGTTTGGGGCTCAGATGAATATTAGGGAGGAAGTTGAGAAGAACATTGTTTAACATTAGATGAAATAAGTGAAGGTAAAATAACATTTTTCTATTTTTTAATTCCTCTAAAAGATTGCTCTCTAAGAAATTATTGCAATGTATTTTACATTTTTAGCATGTATAAAGAGAAAATAATATGATGATAATAGTACATAAAATGAGAGAAAGGATTTGGAAATATATTTTCATAATTGGAAATATACTTGTGAATCAGTGAATATACATGTGTGTTAAATATAAAGGCATATGTCGATTAAAAATGAAAGGCTAGAAAAAGATATACTATGTGAACACCATTCCACAGGAAGATGAGGTAAATATGGTTAATTAGAGATGGTTCCATGTTAATTAAAATGTATATTAGAACTATAGATAACCACTAATTTTGGAAGTATATAAATATTAGGTCAATAGGTAAGTTAAAATAAAATTATAAAAAGTCTCAGTTACTCAAGACAAGGCAAAACAGGAAAAAAAAATCCTATTACAAATAGGAAATAGCTAGCAATAAAATAAATACAATTATATCAATGGCATTAATGTCAATAGTCTAAACACAACAGTTAAAATACAGAGAAATTCAAATGATGGTAGGCAAGATCTAACTTTGCTATCTACAAAAAAAACCCCACTTTAAATATAGGTAAATATATAGGTTAAAAATAAAAGGCTACAAATAGACAAACTATATGAACACTATCCCAAAGAAAGTTAACGTAATTATAGCGAGGTTTGGACATAGTAGAATTCAGATCAAGAAATATTATCAGGGATAATGATGGGCATTACATAATGCCAATGTGAAAATTTTCTAGGAAGGCATTACATTATTAAATGTGTATGTACATAACACCAGAACTTCAAAATAGTGAGGAGAAAATGTATACAGCAGAAAGGATAAATAGACAAATATAAAACAAAATATGAAGACTTCAGCATGATTTTCTTACATTTGAAAATAAATAAACTGTATCATTAATATTAATTTTCTCTTTTTGTTTTCTCTTCTAAAAGGTATCTATAATGTAACTCTGGCCGTAGGAAAAATAAATACATAAATTTAGTTGATGAACTCCAAAATGTTGTGCAAAAGCAAATAGTTAAGTGGTAACATTAGGGAAGTGGAAGACTAGGTAGACCCAAGGGCTTGTCTTTTCAGACACAAACACGAAGCAAAAACTGTGAGAATCTACTTTGTGAGAATTCTGGGAAAAGTCAAAGGATAAATAGTTTTACAAAAAATAGTTTATAAAAGGCAATAAACCAAGCAACCAAGTAAACATAGAATCAAGGAAAAGACAACTTAAAATTGCTTTGAGTTGGTACAAAAGCTTTGAGCAACTTTTACTCATTATATTTACTCTTGTACACTACCAAACCTTAACCTCTGGCTGATCTTGAGTTTAGCACAAGCAAGATGTAAATCTAAGGTAGAGATGCAAACAGCTTGGATAACTGTTAAAGGAGTGTGCCAACACAGAAGCAGTCCACAAAGACTAGGAGAATTGTTTGTATCTTCCTTTCCTTCCCTCCTTTCCCTCCCCTCCCCTCTTCCTCCTTCCCTCCTCCCTCCTCTCCTCCCCTCTCTTTCCCTTCCCTTCCCTTCTTTCCTTTCTTCCTTCCTTCTGTCCTCCCTGTCCCTCCTTCTCCCATCTCTGTCTCTTCCTCCTTCTTTCTCTTTCTTTCCTTCCTTCTCTCTCTCCCTTTCTTTCTTCTTTCCTCTTTCTTCTCTCTCTCTCTCTCTCTCCCTCTCTCCCCCTTTCTCTTTTTATTTATTTATTCTTCAAAGCATCGAAGGAAATCTCTGTCAGAACACTAGGTTAACACACTAAAGGAACAGAGACTTCAGAGACTACACACAACAATAAATGCAGATTTTACAAAAAAAATTGTTTATAAAAGGCAATAAATAAAAAACTGCAACTGATAGCAGACAGCAAACACTCCTGAGAGGAGAGAAAGGAAGAAATCTAATTTCTACAGTTGTTACATATAATATTCAGAATGTCCAGTATTAACCAAAATATTATGCATCATGTAAAGAAAAATAAATTATGGCCCATTATTAGGAGAAAGTAACAGACGCTGTGCCTGAGGAAGCACAGACGTACTTACAAGACAAAGACTTAAAATCAATTATCTTGAATAAGTTCACAAAGCTCATGAAAACTATGAGCAAAGAACTGGAGGACCATGAGAACAATAAATAGATTATATCAATAAAGAAACAGAAATTACACAAAGTGACCAAACAGTAATTGTGAAGGTGCTAAGTATAACAACATAAATGAAAAACTGATTTGGGAGTATCTACAGCAGATTTGAGCAAAAAGAATAAGAAAATTTTAAATTACTTTGAAATTATAGTCTGAAGGCAAAATTAAGAAGAATTTAGAAAAATGAAAAATCCCAAGAGCATTGTGGGATACCGTAAAGCTTATCAACATATGTAGAAAGTAACCTTAGAAGGAGAGCAAAGAGAAAAAGAGACAGATAGAATATTTAAAGAAATAATGACGAAAACTTCCCAAATTTGACAAAGGACACAAATGTACACATGGAAGAAGCTCCACAGACTCCAAGAGGGATAAAACACAATTATCTATACCAAGATACATTTATAAGCAAAGAGCTGAAAGTGAAAAAGTAAGAGAAAAATCTTTGAACTAGAAAGAGAGAAGGCCAATATCACATACAAGTGATCCTCAATAAGATTAACAGCCTCAGTTAATGATTTCTTGTAGAAACTTTAGCAGCAAGAGAGCAGTGGAATTACTTATTTAAATTACCGAAGAAACCCTTGTTAATCAAGTATTCTAGATTTACCAAAACTCTTCTTCAAAAATAAGGAAAAAAATAATACACTTCCAAGTAAATAAAATCAGGGGGAGTTTATTAGTAGTAAATCCTTCCTACAAGCACTGCTAAAGCAGTCTACCTGGCAGAAATAAAAGGACACCTGACAGTAACTTGGAACCACACAAAGAAAAAAAGAACACTGAGATAGGTAACTACCTAGGTAAATGTTAAGAGTCGGTGTTACTGTATTTTTTGGTAATATTTTTCTCATTATTTAAAAGACACATGCATAAGATAATTATAAATCAATGTTAATCTGCACACAATGTAAAGATGTAACTTGTGGCACATTAGGTAGAAGTACAAAGCTAGATATTTTGCTATTAATTAAATTTAGATTCATATAAATTTAAGATGTTAACTAACCCACACTATGAAAAAAAGTAAAAAATATATACGGTAAAATAAATGAAGAGTAAATATAAAAGGTTCAGTAGGAAAAAAATCAAAACAATCTCAAACATGTAGCATCTCCCTCTCTGTTCTGAGTCACCTAAAGCTGGGAGTGGAGTGACACTAGTACCCCTGTGACCACCACCACTGTGACTGTGCTAGGTCAGACCTGAAGCCAGCACAGTACTGGGTCTTGCCTGAGACCTGCTGCAACCATTCCCTGACAATTGCCTATGTGTCCATGTTCATTTGAGGCCCTGGGCTTTACAATTAGCAGGTCGCAAAGGCAGCCAGGCCTGTGTACTTCCCTTAAAGGTGGTGAGGTCCTCCAGGCTGGGTCCAGGAGTGCTGTACAGGAGTAAGGGACTAGAGTCAAAAACCTCACAAATATACCCAGTATTCTATTGTATTGTGGCTGCGCTGGCACTCAAACCACAATACATAGTCCTTCCTCCTCTTCCTTCTTCTTACCAAAGTCAGAGAAGCCTCATACCATAACCACTACCATCCCTGGTCATGAGGATTGCTGCTAGATTACACCCAGTGATTCTTTAAAGCCCAAGATCTCTTAATTCAGCTTGTGGAGAATACTGCCTGGCCTAGAATTCAACTCGTCAAAGCAATTGGCTTCCCTCTGGCCCAGGACAGGTCCAGAAATACCATCCAAGAGTTAAGTCCTAAACTTGGGGGCCCCAAGTACCCAGTTGGTGGCTCTGCCCTACCATGTGGTGTTTCCCTTTTACTATTCCCTCTGTTTTTCTTAAGGAGTTTTGCCCTATGGCCACCACACCTGGTGAGGTGCTGAGTTTCCCCTAAAGCCATCTAGTCTTAGAGACTCACCGAGAGCCTTGTAGTATCTGGGCTTCACGGCTGGTTATTCATGACCCAAAGGCTCTTCAGTTAGCAGGTGATAATTGTTGGAAGGACTGGGTCTTTTCCTTTAAAGCAGCATCTGTCCCAGGGTGTCTCTAGAAATGCAGCCTGGCACCTAGTGCTTTGAATGGGGACCCCATGACTCTGACCAGCACCCTAACCTGCTGTGGCTGAGCTGATATCTAAGATGCAAGACAAAGTCCTTCCCTGTGTTCTCTCTCCTCTCCTCAAACAAAAGAAAGGTATCTCTTTTGGAGCCAGCAACTTTTCTAACTGGCAGACACAGTTAGAAAAGGGGTGATGCCAACACTCCCTTGAATGCTCCAGCTGGTGTCTCAAAATGCCATGTGCCCCTACTTTGTCTCTGGGTATAGTTTAGCCCTAGGAATCACCTACAAGCTGGAGTCCTTATGGCCTAGACTTCCTTCCAAGTTTACTTGGAGACCAAGAGCACTTTGGTTCTTGGTGGCAAGGTTTGCAAGCACTCAAGTTTGGGTCACTGGTATGGACAATTCCCCTCTGGGTAGGGCTGGCTTAAATGCTCCCTCTGTGGGCATTAGCTAAGTTTGGTCTGGTTTCCTTTTTGCTCTACCAGGAAAGTACTGAATTCAAAGCCTTTCAATTGCTGTGTTCTCCCTCCTCCAGTGGCCAGAGAAATTCTTCACACCATCCCAACACTACTAGGAGTGAGGGATAAGTAGTGTCAGTGATTCAGGACTGTTTCTTCTATTGCTTCAATGCCTCTTTCAGTGATATAAAGTATATGAGTGCTCATCTGATTTTTCGTTCTTATTAAGGTGATTTTTTTCCATGTCAATAGTGGTAATGTGGTGTCCTTGTTGGTAGGCAGTGATCAGTGACTTTTTATTCTGTCATCTATCTCTGCCTCTACCTATGCAAAAATTCTTAACAAAATATTGGCAGACAAAATCCAGTAGTATATCAAAGTGAATATACACCATGACCAAATGGAATTTATCACAAGAATGTAAGGGTGATCCAACATATAAAAATCAACCCATGTTGACACATTAATATAATGAAGGGAAAAATAAACATGATCAGTTTAATGTGGTCATGGATGAGGATGCAGGGAAACAGTTAATAAAGTTGAATAACTTTTTCTGATAAAGACACTTATGCTAGTAATAAAAGAGAATTTACTCAAATTGATAAAGGGTACTTGTGAAAATCCCACAGCTAACATCATATTAAATGTTAAAAGACTGAAAACCTTTCCCCTAAAATTGCAAAGAAAACAAGGATGTCTGTTTTGCTACTTTTACTCAATGATCCAACCAGAGCAATTAGGGACAACAAGAAATAAAAGGCATCCAAATAGGAAAGGAAGAATCAAAACTTTTTCTATTCACAGATGACAGGTTTAAAAAGCTGAAAATATGCACACATAGACACACACTCAACAGTTACAGCTAATAAATTCATCAAAATAAAAAGATACAAATTAAACACACAAACATCATTTATTCACTAACAATAAACAATCTGAAAGAAAATTGATTTAAAAATCTACCCTTGATGGTATGCAAAAGAATAAAAAACCCAGGAATAAATTTCAGCAAGATGCACAAAGACTTGCACACTGAAAACTTCAGATTATTACTGAAATAAATTAAAGAAGACCTATATAATGAAATAAAAACTGCAAAGTTGGTTATTTGAAAAGATAAAATTTTAAAATCTTCAACTAGATTGACAAAGAAAAATAGAACACATACAGACAATGTAGAGTTTTTCATTTCAAAACTTACTAAAACTACTGTGCTGAAAATAAGGTGGTACTGAAATGAAGATAGATATATGGACTAATAGAATATAATTGAAAGTCCAGATGTAAATTCATACCTCTGAATAATTTATTTTCAGCAGGGATGCCAAGACCATTTAATAGGGAAATGAGTAGTCTCTTCACAAATAATACAGGACAACTGAACATCCACATACAAAAGAATACAGTTGAGAGAGATCCAAGATGGCCGATTAGCAAGAGCTCAGGAATGTAGCTCCCAGTGAGAGTGCAGAGAACGAGTGGACGCCGCACTTTCCGACGAATTTTTGTAGCCCACAGACCGGGAGATTCCCGGCAGAGGAGCCACACGGGTCGCCAGCGCGACTCGTTTGGCCTGCGCGGCTGTTTTGCCGGTGCCCCAGCGCGGCGCTTCCCGGTGCAGAGTGTGCGGGACGGACGGGCTCGGCTGGTCCCATCCCCACAAGGAAAACAGCAGTTGGAAGCGCTGCAGACTGAGAGTCTCACAGCAAGCACAGCGAACCCGGGAAGGTCCGGCTCTGTGGAGAAGGGGCGTCCGCCAAAGGAAAACTAAGAAACAGAAAAACTTCATCACCGGGCGGAGAGAGATCGAAGATGGTCGCGTAGCAGCAGCTCAGGATTGTAGCTCCCAGTGAAAGCGCAGAGAGGGAGTGGATGCCGCACTTGCAGACGAATTTTTGATGCCCACAGACTGGGAGATTCCCGGAGAAGGAGCCAGACGGGTCGCCAGCGCAAGCCGTGTGGCCGTCGCGGCGCTTCTCAGTGCGGCGTGTATGGGACTGGTTGCCCTTTTAGTCGGGCTCGGCCGGTCCCATCCCCACAAGGAGAACAGCAATTGGAAGCGCTGCTGACTGAGAGTCTCACAGCAAGCACAGCGAACCCGTGAAGGTCCGGCTCTGTGGGGAAGGGGCGTCCGCCAAAGGAAAACTAAGAAACAGAAAAACTTCATCACCGGGCGGAGAGAGATCCAAGATGGCTGCGTAGCAGCAGCTCAGGATTGTAGCTCCCAGTGAAAGCGCAGAGA
>CAUYQU010015953.1:0-66324 GCA_963574635.1 Cheracebus regulus | reverse complement strand
AGCTTGAGACCATCCTGGCTAACACGGTGAAACCCTGTCTCTACTAAAAATAAAAAATTAGCCAGGGAGGCATGGTGGTAGGCTCCTGTAATCTCAGCTATTCAGGAGACTAGGTATGAGAATCCCTTGAACCCAGGAGGCCGCGGGTGCAGTGAGGGGGGAGCATGCCACTGCACTCCCCCCGGGGTGACAGATTGGGCCCGCCTTACAAAAAATAAATAAATAAAAATAAATTTAAAAATCTAAACCTTCTGCGGTATTGTACAACCTTGGCTCACTGCAACCTCTGCCTCCCAGGTTCAAGCAGTTCTCCTGCCTCCCAAGTAACTGGGATTACAGGCATGCACTATCACACCGGGCTAATTTTTTAGAGATGGGGTTTCACCATGTTAGCCAGGCTGGTCTCGAACTTCTGACCTCAGATGATCCATCCGCCTTCGACTCCCAAAGTGCAGGGATTACAGGCATGAGCCACTGCACCTGGCCTCTTTTTTTTTTTTTTTCCTGGAGATAGAATTTTGCTGTGTCACCCAGGCTGGAGTACAGTGACACCATCTTGGCTCACTGAAACCTCTGCCTCCCAAGTTCAAACTGTTCTCGTGTCTCAGCCTCCCAAGTAGCTAAGGTTACAGGCACATGCCACCACACCCAAGTAATTTTTTTTTTGTATTTTTATTTTATTTTGGTATTTTATTTATTTTTTGAAACAGGGTCTAGCTCCGTTGCCCAGGCTAGAGTGGAGTGGCACAATCTTGGCTCACTCCAACCTCTGCCTCCCAGATTCAAGCAATTCTCCCACCTCAGCCTCCTGAGTAGCTGGTACTACAGGCATCTGCTGCCATGCCCAGCTAATTTTTTGTATTTTTAGTGGAGCTGGTGTTGCACCATGTTGACCAGGCTGGTCTGGAACTCCTGGCCTCAAGTGATCTGCCTGCTTCGGCCTCTCAAAGTGCTGGGATTAGAGGCATGAGCCACCATGCCTGGCTTACTTTCTTATTTTTGAAATTATATTCTGCTGATTTCCTTTCTACTTCTTTGCCTGTTCTTCAGTCATGTTTGCATATTTGTTTTCCATTTATGCCTTAAATGTTTTTGATATTTAGAATTTCTACCTCTACTCTCTTCTTTCCTTCCGTAATTTTCCTGTGCAATCTTACCCAACCTGTGATGATCCCCAAGTCTGTATTTGAGACCACACTTACTAAGCTCAATTCTATATATCATGACTCAATATGTTTTAAAAATCAATGTATCCCAAACTGACAGCATCTCCACACACACCAATGTTGCCCTGTCTCAAATAATGCTATTACCATCCCACCAGGTGTTCAAGATAGAAGTCTCAGTATCTCTTTTGGTTCTTTCCTTTCTCTATTTCACCATCTCCACCCCACACACATCCAGTAGTTCAGTAAGCTCTCTCAATTCTACCTTTTAAATATCTCTTGAATCTGTCCACGTTTTTCCATGTCTTACTCCTTAGTCTGAGTGATCTTTCTAAAACACCAGCTTGATAATGTTAATCTTCTGCTTAAAAATCACCAATAACTCTGTATTCCCGCATCCTCTGTATAAATTGTGACTTTCTTAAAAACTGTTACATGCAGGTGATGTTGTAATCTAGCTATTGTTTATCTCTCACCAACTCCATGTTGCTTTCTTTCATTTCTGGCTTTGGAAACATCTATTTACCCCTTGTTCACCCCATCTTTTAAGTTTGAAGAAATGTGATTTCAGTGTAGGTGCTACTTCTGCAACCTTTTCTTATGACTGAAGATTGGTTTAGGTGTCATCCTTATTTATTTTCTTTTAATGTTTTAAGTTTTTTCTTTATTTACATTTTTTTCTCTTTTTTGGGGTATCATGGTTATAATCTGAAGCATGCCCCCTAACTTTATCTCTTAACAGGACATATATCCTTCTTACTGTCCTTCCCTAGCTCTTTCACTAAGCTCAAACTGCTTGAGGGCAGGAACTCTGTCTTTTACCTTTTTACCCTTTTAGCACATACTGGGAACTTGATAAATATATGATGAATGTGAAATATTTTATGTATACTTTTTCTTTTTAAAAATTAAATTTTTAAGTGCTGAATTTGTGTATATCTGTTGTGTGTTTTTCTTATAAGATGATAGTGGGCAGCTTTACTATATGTCAGTTTTTCTTTGCAGAAAAAAGTTGTCTCAGGTATAGAGAGTAAACCAAAACAAGATGATGCTGGAAGAATTGCAGCGAGAAATCGCCTAGCTGCCATAAAGAAAGCAATGAGAGAGAGAATTAAGCAGGAAGAACATGGAGAAGCAGTAGCCTCTGTAATACCAAAGGAAATTGATAAAATAGTGTTTGATGCTGGATTTTTCAGAGTTGAAAGTCCTGTTAAATCATTCTCAGGTTAGTGTTTGTTTTTGTTTTGCTTTGTTTTGTTTTTGCTGAGAGTACTTAAGAGAAATATTTGGGATGGATGGGGGCTTATATAGGGTAAAAAATACTTTTTACATGAAGAGATGTAAGTTTTTCTGTGATTTGTAGAAAATAGACTGCTCACTCACAAACACATGTAAATCACATTTTGATGAGTATGATCAGATTAGTTGAAGTGTGATATGTCTTCTAAGATTGCTTTTGTATTTTCTAAGTGATTTCACATTGTAATTACCATGTAACCCTACAGTCTATGAGAAAGGTCACAGGCTCCCAAGAGGTAAGAGAACTGATGAAAGCGTGAAGAAGTAAGGTGATTTTCTTCAGGTCAGTTAGAAGTTTGGTTAGAATTTAAAATGCAAAGGAAACTTGAGCATCTAGCTATCACATTTCTCTATCTGTGCTTTAAAATGAAGCTTACATGCAGTGTGTGTTGGGTCATGCCTGTAATCCCAGTACTTTGAGAGGCCAAGGCAGGAGGATCACTTGAAGCTAAAAGTTTGAGACCAGCCTAGGCAACTTATTGAGATCCCCCCTTTACAAAAAAATTAAAAATTACCTGAACCTCGTGGTACATGCCCATAGTCCCACCTACTTGGGAGGCTGGGGCAATAGGATCACTTGAGCCCAGGAGTGAAGGTTACAGCAAGCTATGATTATGCCCCATTACTCTAGCCTTTGTGACAGAGCAAGACTCTATCTCTAAAATATAAAAGGAAGTTTATGCAAGATGGGTTTGGTTTTATTTGCATTTGTATTAAAAGTTTTGCTCATATCTTTTTGAAAGGCAGTAAGTGTACTAATTTTCCAATTTAAAATATTCCAATAAAAGCAGTTTGTTTCTTTTTCAAGACGGAGTTTCGCTCTCGTTGCCCAGGCTGGAGTGATGCAGTGGCATGATCTCAACTCACTGCAACCTCCACCTCCCGGGTTCAAGCGATTCTCCTGCCTCAGTCTCCCAAGTGGCTGGGATTACAGTCATTCTCCACCATGCCTGCTAATTTTGTATTTTCGGTACAGTTTCTCCATGTTGGCCAGGCTGATCTCAAACTCCTAACCTTAGGAGATCCATCCGCCTCAGCCTCTCAAAGTGCTGGGATTACAGGCGTGAGCCACCGCACCTGGCCAAAAGCAGTTTTAATACTTCAGGAAATCATTTTTTTAAAAATTATTTTCTAACTGTATTTGTCAATAGCTATTTTTCACGGGTTGTTTTTAATTGAATTTCTCTCAATTGAAATTATTTATAAGCCATAGATGTCCACCAGGAAGTTAAAGTAAACCTGAATTGTTCTCTAATACCTGCTATCTGATATTGACAGTGATCCTCACGAATGTTGTAACTTCCTTGTCAGTTTAGGTATCAAATCTGTGCACTTTTGTTTCCTTTAAGCAGCTGCACTCCCTGGATACCCAGCCATCTTCCATTACTGCTAATAACATGGCCCCATGCTACTACTTGTCAAGGATCTTAGTAGTTTTTATGGCTATGAGCTCATCATTCTCTGTTCTTTCACATACTCAACTCAGTCCTTATAGATAGGGAGATTAAGGTTTATGGCAAAAATTGATCTTTTAAAATTGAGTTTCAGTTACAGAGCACATAGTTTATATGAGGCTTATTGCAAAAGGCTAGTTTCTGAAAAAGCCCTTCTTATTCCATGTGCCAGTCTCTATAAGCAACTACTTTTCAGTTCTTATTGGAGTCTTTTGTTGTTGACTACCATCTCTCTTGACAAGATTTGATTTTTTCGAAAACACATTTTTCTTCTGGTAGACTTTTAAATTTTTCTTTCCTGTACTAACTGTTTTCTTCTACTTCCTGGAAATTTCCTCAACTTTCATGCTGGCTATCATGTTTTTAATTCCCAAGAGCCCTTTCTTAATCTACAGATGTTCATTTTATAGCATTCTGCACTTGTTTCATAAGTGTATTGTCTTTAATGATATTAATGATATGGATTTATGGATATCATTAATATCATTAAAGATAGGACAATATACTATCATTAAGAATATTAATGATAGCTTTTGTGTTTTCTTCATCCACTATAGTATTTGTTTCAGGGTACTTACATCTGTTTGTTTTTGGTTTGTGTCTCTTGTATGAGAAGCTGTCCTCAGGAATCGTGATCTCTCACTGCCTGTACATGGTTAAGAATAGGGTACTAAAAAGCTGGCTGGAAAACTCTGTACACCTCGGTAGGACCTTTACTGTGGGAGCCCTACTGTTAGCTGGGCCATCATGCTAGGAGCCTACACATCACTGCATTTAAGACTTTTCTCATAGTCTACTCAGATTCCCCAGAGAACATGCTTTCCATCTGCTTCCTGGAAGGTATAATTCTGGCTGCCAGCCTTTCAAGAGCTATGTGAGGGAAGAAAGCTAAGTGTCTCAACACTTTATATGTAAATAGTCACTTATTTCCCTTATTTTCCATGCAGTACCCCGTCTCTCAACTGTGTCTCGTATCCTCTAAACCAGAGACCCTTCTGTTTTTGGTGATGGGGAGCGGGTGGTGACAGTTGCTCTGCTCTGCAGAATGAGGAAAGGAATCTGAACTCTACTTGTTTAAACTGATTTTGAGCCAGTCCTTCTGTGTTTAGCTCCATTTTCATCTCCACTTGGAGAGATACTTGGAGCCACCAATTCTTTTGAGGGATTATTTGGTAGAAACTGGGTTGATTCTCATTTTTCTTGATTGGTGGCTTAGAATTTATTTTCTTTAGTCTGCTAAGTAAAGTCCCACTCTAACAATGTACATTAGAGCTTCCATAATGTTCTTGTGATTGTTGCTGTCTTTTTAATTTTGTCCTTGTAGAGTTCTGTTTTTTAAGATTATCTCTGACTGGGCTTGTGACTCACACCTGTAATCCCAGTACTTTGGGAGGCTGAGGTCAGGAGTTAAAGACCAGCCTGGCCAAAAATGGTGAAACGCTGTCTCTACTAAAAATGCAAAAAATTAGCCAGGCGTGGTGGTGAGACCTGTAATCCTAGCTGCTTTGGAGTGAAACTCTGTCTTAAAAAAAAAAAAAGATTATCTTTGTTCAGGCCAGACACAGTGGCTCATGCCTGTAATCCCAGCACTTTGGGAGTCTGAGGCGGGTGGATCACTGAGGTCAGGAGTTCAAGACCAGCCTGGCTAACATGGTGAAACTCCATCTCTACTAAAAATAAAAATTAGCCAGGCATGGTGGCACACATATGTAGTCCCAGCTTCTGGGAAGGCTGAGACAGGAGAATTGCTCAAAGCCATGAGGCAGAGGTTACAGTGAGCTGAGTTCACACCACTGCACTCCAGCCTTGGTGACAGAGTGAGACTTTGTCTCAAAGGAAAGAAAGAAAATAGATTATCTCTGTTCATGTTAAAGTAGTGAGATGTCAAAAGGAAACAGCGTCTAATATGGATGTTCAATACTGTCTTTATCAGAAAGTCCCAGGCATTTGTCTTTAACAGACATTATTTGACAGGAGAAAGAGGCTAATTGATAGGATTTGCACTGTATTCCTAGTTATAATGAAAAGCAAAAGAACTATTTGGTATTGAGGTGATTTGTCTCATCTTCTAGGACTCTCTGTCTCTTCTGAATGTCCTTCTCAAAGACTTAGAGCACCTAAGTCTGTCAGCAAAGCTGTATCTCAGAGTAGAAATGAGGTGGGCCTTCCACGAAAAACTACATCATCAGAGAATGCCGATTCTCAGAATACTAAAAGTGAACATGTGAAGAAGACTTTGTTTTTGAATATTCCTGAAAGCAGGTATTTTTTTAACATGTTTTTAAGAGTTTAACAGTTGCTGATACTAAATATCGTTTCAGATTATTAAGCTGGTAAAAGGTACTAGACGTACATTTTTAATTAAATTTCATAATGACCCTGCAACATATAGTCAATACTCCCGTTTTATAAAAGAGGAAACTAAAGCTTAAGATTTGAGAATACTAAATGGTCATGTTTAGACGGGCAAAGTAAATTCTGCAGCACTAAGAAGTAAAGACGCAATATGGTATCCTTCGGTGCTAAACATACTGCAGCTTTGGTGCTCAATAGTTCTGAGCTGAGAAGAGCTCTGTGACTTACCTACTAGCTATGCAACTTTAGGGCAAGTAATTAGTTCTCTTTAGCTTCACTTTCATCATCTGCAAAGCAGCAGTGCTAATGCCTCCCCAAGGTGGTTGAGAGATTGACACTGTTTACCAGCCTTTGTAGAAAATACCTTGAGATTGTTGTCTTGACAGATGGCAGAGCATATTGAAGGGGGAGGTAATGTGTACTGGACAACTATTATGGGCTAGATATTCTAGGTTTTTTTGTTTGCTTTTAGCGTTTTGTTTTGTTTTGTTTTGGTTTTGGTTTTTTGGAGGTGGAGTCTCACTCTGTTGCCCAGGCTGGAGTGCAGTGGCACAATCTCAGCTCACTGCTGACTCCGCCTCCCAGGTTCAAGCGATTCTTCTGCCTCAGCATCCTCAGTAGCTGAGACTACAGGCATGTACCACCATGCCCGACTAATTTTTCTATTTTTAGTAGATACAGGGTTTCACCATGTTGGCCAGGCTGGTGTCAAACTCCTGACTTCAGGTGATACACCCACCTCAGCTTCCCAAAGTGCTGGGATTACAGGCGTGAACCACCACGCCCAGCCCATTCTATGTTCTTATCATTGTCATCTCATTTATTCTTGCAACAGTCCTGAGGCACTAGATACTCATTTTTAAAGTGAGAAAACCTGAAAAGTTAGTAACTTACCTAAATTCAGTTTGTATTCAGGGAAACTATATGCTGCCTGCATCCTTTTACTATACAGTACTGCCTCTGCACAAATGCATCAAAGTTACCCAAACAGTCCTTGTTAGTGGAACATAAATGCATACCAAGTCTGATGGGAAAAAGATACTTCAAGTAGAAAATAAAATGACAGTATTGTGCCAAGAGGACTGTTAGGCTTATTGCTAATCTGAAGATGAGACAGCATAGACTATTCAGGCATTGCAGCAAATGAAGTTATATAAATAAATCAAGGAAGAAGGGAGGGAGGGAGAAAAGGAAGAAAGGCAAGGCAAATGAAAATTTTTGTTCTTAAACACTCAAATATTTCATGCAATGAGTTTTAAAATTTCTTATTTTTGGCTAGGTACAATGCTCACAGCTATAATCCCAGCACTTTGGGAGGCCGAGGTGGGCAGATCACTTGAGGTCAGGAGTTTGAGACCAACCTGGCTAACATGGTGAAACACCTCATCTCTACTAAAAAATACAAAAATTAGCTAGGGGCGTTCGGGGGTGCCTGTAATCCCAGCTACTCGGGAGGCTGAGGCAGGAGAATCACTTGAACCCAGGAGGCAGAGGTTGCAGAGCTGAGATCATGCAACTGCACTCCATTCTGAGTGACAGAGTGAGACTTAATCTCAAAAATGAAGTAAAATAAGATTTCTGATTTTTAGTATAAACTAAGTATATTTAGCCTTTATGGAGACTATAATATTTTAGGTGTTCTAGAAATTCATGGATTATAAAATACTAATTTATTGTCATTTCTTAAATGCTAGTTACTTTGTGTATCTTACAGTCTACTATTGTTTGCTGAGAAGATTCATAATTGCATTTGAGTCATAAGTACTCTTTTTTTTTTTTTTTTTTTTTTTTGAGACAGAGTCTCACTTCGTCACCAGGCGCCAGGCTGGAGTGCAGTGGCTCGACCTCAGCTCACTGCAACCTCCGCCTCCTGGGTTCAAGCAATTCTCCTGCCTCAGCCTCCTGAGCAGCTGGGACTACAGGTGTGCGCCACCACACCCGGCTAATTTTTTTGTATTTTTTTTTTATTATTATTATTTATTTTTTTTAAAGATGGGGTTTCACCACATTGGTCAGGCTGGTCATGAACTCCCGACTTCAGGCGATCCACCCACCTTGGCCTCCAAAGTGCTTGGATTACAGGCATGAGCCACCATGCCCGGCCATTTTTTTGTATTTTTAATAGAGACGTTTCACCATGTCGGCCAGGATGGTCTCAATCTCTTGACCTCGTGATCCGCCCGCCTCGGCCTCCCAAAGTGCTGAGATTACAGGCATGAGCCACCGCACCGGCCTTTTTTTTTTTTAAGATGGAGTCTCGCCCTGTTGCCCAGGCTGGAGTGCAATGGTGGGATCTCAGCTCATTGCAACCTCCCCCTCCTGGGTTCAAGTGATTCTCCTCTCTCAAGCTCTCAAGTAGCTGGGATTACAGGCGCACGCCACCACACCTAGCTAATTTTTTGTATCTTTAGTATAGACAGGGTTTCACCATATTGGCTAGGCTGGTCTTGAGCTCCTGACTTCGTGATCTGCCTGCCTCAGCTTCCCAACGTGCTAGGAGTACAGGCGTGAGCCACTGCACCCGGCCCGAGCATAATTTTTTTTAAAAAGCAACTTGGAAAAAGTAGAGACATATTTCTTTTTCCTTTTTTTCTTTCATGTTCTTTTTTTTGTTGTTTAAAATGGAATCTCACTCTGTCCCGCAGGCTGTAGTGCAGTGGCATGATCTTGGCTTACTGCAACCTCTGCTTCCCAGGATCAAGCAGTTCTCTTGCCTCAGCCTCCAAGTTGCTAGGACTACAGGCGCGTACCACCACACCCAGCTAATTTTTTGTATTTTTAGTAGAGACAGGGTTTCACCATGTTAGCCAGGATGGTATCAATCTCTCTTACTTCCTAATATGCCCACCTTGGCCTCCCAAAGTGCTAGGATTACAGGCATGAGCCACTGAGCCTGGCCAAGACAGATATTTCTAGTAAGATACAAGTTAAGAACTTCAGGATTAGATTAACTTGTATTCTAACTCAATGATTGTCTAGCTGGAGTTAGCTACATTTACTTGTTAATAAGCAACAGGCTTAAGAACATTGTAACTCCTCCTATCCTGCTTTTTGAACAATTAGTTCAGATAATATTATAGAAATAGTATGAATGAAGGCAAGTTTTTCAGCAGGTACCTGTACTCTAGCACAGGGATTAACAAGTAACAAGTAAATATAGCTAACTTCAGCTAGACAGTAGTTGAGTTGTTGCTTCTGTCTCCAGAAGTCACCTTCCTTTTAACTTTTCTCTAGTATATAGCTCTGGGTTGGCTGAGATTCAGAGTATTGCTGGTGGACCCACCTGAGCCTGACTGACTACCATGGTAACAGACTTGGAGCTTTCTAGGGAAGAATCCATTTAGTTTGTAAGGCAGTAGCTGTAGTCTACAACCAGTCTATCTGGATCAGGCCTGATCTTGCACCAGGCTCCATGTTTGATCCATTCCCTAAACTAATTGCTACCATAAAGGACAGACTCAAAACACAAGTGAAACGGTAACAATATGTTTAATTATGAGTGTAATGCTACTTTTTTTCTTCTTTAGGGACAGCATAGTAGAAGATGCTCAGTATCCTGGATTACCAGATTTAATTGAAGAAAACCATGTAAGTACAATTCCAATGTGGTCAGATAGCCCAGTATGTCATATGTTCATACATTATATAAAGTAATTTCATAAACAACCCCCAGAATTTCTGTTGGAAATCTAAATCAGTCACACAGAATGGTGGTTCTTGTTTCAATTACATTTGGGTTGTTTAAAACCATAGTGTCATTTTGTATTCTGCAACTCATATCAGGATGAATATGAAACCAGTGAACTAGAGCAGAAATCAGTCAACTTTAGACCCTATTTTTATAAGTCATATTTTATTGTAACAGCCACACATTTGTTTATGTATTCTATCTGGCTGCTTTTGCAATACAGTGGTAGAGTTGATTACTTATGACAGAGACCCTGTGGCTCACAAACCTATTTACTGTTTGGTCCTTTACAGAAAATCTTTGCCAGTCTCTGAGCTAGAGTATAGATACTTGCTGAGAAACTTGACTTCATTCATACTATTTCTATAATATTATCTGAACCAGTCATTCAAGAAGTAGGACAGCAGGGTTTACAGTGTTCTTAAGCCTGTGTCCAGGACGTCATCCTTCTGTTTTTCTTCTACCTAATGGCAACAAGACTTTTAAAATTTGTTCCAAATAATTAAATTGATAATGAAATATAATGCCATTTTTACTTCCAGGATGCAAATAAGACAAACTTGAAGATGGATTGTTTACCCAGTGAGAGAATGAGTTTGCCTCTTCTTGCTGGTGGAGTAGCAGATATTAATACTAACAAAAGGGAAGGAATTTCAGATGTTATGAAAGGAATGGAATTGAATTCTTCAGTTACATCACAGGATGTTTTGATGAGTAGCCCTGAAAAAAATATAGCTTCACAAAATAACATCTTAGAAGAAGAGGAAACTAAAATTTCTCAGTCAGGTGAGATCTTTAAAATATATTTAAATGAGGCTTTGTTAAAGAAATAAACTTGGATTAAGGTATAAATTATCCTATAAGGTCCATTTTACATTAGACCTAACTGTTTGGGTCCTTCATTGTTAGTGAAGACCCTGAATTAGAAAAATTCCCTCAAGCATTTTTTTAGTTCTCCTTCTTTTCAGCACATATCCCCAAATCTTTCTTCAAAATATCCTATTTTTCTTCCCTACTGCCTAGTTCTACCTATATTGTTGTGATGGTTCTATAATAGGAAATGACTCCTATATTTTTGTTATAATGTGTGCCAGTTTCGCCTACTATTTTCATCAATTTCTCTATAGCTGGTCTAGATAGGGCCTAAGGTAAAACAAAAAGTTATAACCTTGGCCCCACATTTAATGTCCTCCAGCTGTTCTTCATCAGCATCTCCTGGGTACCTATAATGTTACAAGCTGAGATTTGTTTACAGAAGACTCCTTTTCTGAGACAGAGTCTCACTCTATCACCCACGCTGGCATGCAGTGGTATCATCTCAGCTCACTGCAATCTCTGCCTCCTGGGTTCAAGTGATTCTTGTGCCTCAGCCTCCCGAGTAGCTGGGATTACAGGTGCCCCCCCACCATGCCCGACTAATTTTTGTATTTTTAGTAGAGTCAAGAGTTTCCCCATGATGGCCAGGCTGGTCTCGAACTCCTGACCTTAGGTGATCCTCCCAAAGTGCTAGGATTACAAGTATGAGCCACCTCGCCTGGCCAAAGACTCCTTTTATACTAGAGTTAAGGATAAGAATTTAACCAAGAAATTTAACGACATTTTAAAAAATGTTATAGCATAAAATGGTCTATATTTTTGTCTTAGCATTTGATAGGTGGAGGTTTTCATATTTTTCAAGGCTGTGTCCATTTCTAACAACTCTCGAATGTGAGAATATTCTTTGAAAAGTTAAATTTTTTTTGTTTGTTTTTCAGTACTACTTGATAATAAAAGTCTCATTACTGAATGCCACCTTCTTGATTCAGTAAGTCTTCCAACTTAATATGACAAGTCCCTTTATATTCTAAATTTGTCTAATAAAATGAATATTGCTTTTCTATTTGTATACAAGGCTTAAAACTTGTATCTTGTCATTGTTTTGCTTACTATTCATTTTCACAAAACGGAGAAAAATTTGACGTTTATATACTTTATAGTATGTTTCAGTATTAAACCCTGAAGATATGTTTCTCTATTTGGTTTTTCTGTCAAACTTGCTCTGACAAACGGGATACTTGAATATCTGAATATATTTCTAAGTGATTCAAGAAAAGTATAAGGCAAAGTTTCTGCCCTTCTGGGGAAATAATGTCTATCTCACCTTCAGTCATCATTGGTTATTTATATTCTGCTGTTTTAAGTGAATACTTCTCGTTCAAACAGCCTTTTTGTGAAGCCTTCTGTAAAAAGCTCTTATCTCTCCCATGTTAACTTATATGTAGGTACAGGTGCACATAGGCATACAATGTGTACATTTCATCTCTTATTAAGGGTATAATATGAATGTATTATATTCCAAAAATATGATTTCAGAAATCTAATTCCTTATTAACTACAAATTCCACATTAGGAAGAACTATCTGATTCATAGCTTTGATACTGGCACTATGGCATGAATTAAATAGTGCTATCTTTCCTACTGTTTATAGCATTGGTTTCAGCCCTACCACAGACTTTTTATTGGGGGAGAAGGAGTTTCACTCTTGTCACCCAGGCTGAAATGTAATGTGGTCTTGGCTCACTGCAACCTCTGCCTCCCAGGTTCAAGTGATTCTCCTGCCTCAGCCTCCCAAGTAGCTGGGATTATAGGCACCTGCCACCACGCCTGGCTAATTTTTAAATTTTTTAGTAGAGATGGGGTTTCACCATGTTAGCCAGGCTGGTCTCAAACTCCTGACCTCAGGTGATCCATCCACCGCAGCCTGGGATTACAAAACCTGGGATAATCAAAGTGCTGAGATTACAGGCGTGAGCCACCACTCCCAGCCAACATTTTTATTTCAATAATCTGGAGTAGGGATTTGTCATTTTTCTTCGTCAAGTGATTTTTTTTTTAAATTTATTTTTAGAGATGTCGTTTCTCCATGTTGGTCAGGCTGGTCTCGAACTCCTGACCTCCGGTGATCCGCCCTCCTCAGCCTTCCAAAGTGCAGGGATTACAGGCGTGAGCCACCTCGCCTGGCTCATCAAGTGATTCTTTTATTGTTTACACCTCTGGTTTATAGCCTCACCTTGGAATTTTCTGGGACTAACTACTAGAATAGATTAGGAAATGGCCTTGGTTTTATCTATCTTTAATCTCAGAATATGAGAAATTCATTCATAAAGCAAATATGGGATCAAACAGCTATAATTTTTGTTAACTACTTGAAGCCTGGCAAATACTTAGCTTCCTTAAGCCACTAATTCCTTAAAGACCCTTGTATATCTTGGCTTTCATTATTTTTCAAAGTTGGCTTCTTTGTGGTCAGGCTCTGGGCTGCCCTGTGTCTCAGGAGCAGAATGAAATGTGTTACTGTGACCCCTATACCATTCTTTCTTGGTCTTAGCCTTCTTTAATCATGAACTGAGACCTAGAGGATCAGTGCTTTTTGCATAAGACCAACTTAGGTACACCTGATTTAACCCTGTTTCCAGATCAAACTCTGAATGATTGAGTCTGAGAATATATATTGTTATAAGTAAATCTAGAGATTACCAAATCATATTTTTTAATATATTAGTAATGTGATTAAAAGTACATCACAGTTATCTTATACATTATCTCACTGATAAATCTTAGTACCTTATTTAGTCTGATTTTTTTTTCACTTCTGTAAATATTAGTATTTAGATGTCTGTTTTAGACCCAAATTATTGCTTGCCCTAGTAGGATCATCTGAACTTGAAGCAAGGCTTGAGGGAGTAAAAAGAAAAGGATCCCAGCAGGATCACACAATAGTAAAAGGCCTATTAAATAGTTTAGGATTTATGGAATCTGTAAGTGGCTTAAGATATGGTCTCAATTTTATTTATCCTGCATACTTGAGTTCATATACATATTACTCACATTTTTAGACATGTATTCTGAATATGCCTTTCCAATTTAAAAAACTAATATACGTTTAAAATAAGATCTGCTGGAAAGTAACATGATCATTATGTTGTTTATAATTTTATTGTTATATAGGGAAAATGTTTACATGTTTCTTTTTGTTTGTTTTTGAGATGGGATCTTGCTATGTTGCTCAGGCTGGTCTTGAAGTCCTGGGTTCGAGTGATCCTACTGCCTCAGCTCCTGAGTAGCTGGGACTACTACAGGTGTGCCACCACCACACCCGGTTTATTTATATTATTAATTAATTCACTGTAGCAATGTTGAAGAATTTGTGAAATTCTTGATGGTTACTTTATTGACTTCTCTGGATTTGTTCTCCAGCCAGGTCTAAACTGCAGCAACCCATTTGCTCAGCTGGAGAGGAGACATCAGGAACATGCCAGACACATTTCTTTTGGTGATAACCTGATTACTTTTTCACCTCTACAACCAGAAGAATTTTGAATTTAAAAATAAATCCAAATATTTTCCTTCATATTATCAATGCTTATATATTCTTTAGACTATTGAAATTTTTGAGAAAATATATTTACATTCACTTCTATAGTATCATACGATGTTTTGATATTCTGTGTTCATCAAAGTGTATTTTAGATATACTCTTTCTCAAGGGAAGTAGGAATATTTTGTACATTAACAACACAGAATAAAAAATGTACTGTGCCTTGCCTCTTGTTTAAAAGGAATAAGCTTAAGGCTAAGTATACTTAGAGCTTATAAACATTCTTTAGTTTAATTGGAATATTAACCTGTGACAGAAATATTTGCATCCTTTTACACTTTATTCTTAGTTTGAACTCCTAAATTTGTTCATGTTGAACAGCTTTGGGTATTACGTTTTCCAGAGTATTCTGAGTTTCTTTAGACCAGCTTTCTGGATTCCGAAGTCAGTTTAATATGCTGGAGTTTCAAACAGTTCAATCATTAGAGGTGCCCATTGAATCCTTGCCTTTTTGTTTTCATTTTTCATTAACATGGCCAAGAGCCATTAAGGAAATGCTTTTTTCTTTTGAAAAAAAATCATGTATCAGTCACGTGAACATTTAAAAGATTGCTACAGAGAAACTCAAGATTTACCGTTGATACAAAGCAATATGCAAAACAACAATAAAATGTTTGCTCTTAAAACAGATCAGAATAAGACAGTGTTATTAAATATGGTCTTTAATAAGATGTATCACTGAATTGTTTGGAAAGCTTTCAGCTGTTCATGGCCCTGGGCCATTAGAAAACCCTAGCTTATATATATTTCTTTTTGTTATATGGCTTGTTTGAATTACCCAAACAAGTAATGGACTGTTAACTGGCTTACCAGTAAGGAAATTTATTATTTCACAAGTTATCAGGGTGATTCTTTATAATCAAGAGGTACTTTATAATCAATAGCTCAGTGAGGACATCAAGGTCTAACTTTCTATTCCTAGTTCATTCTGTTATCCTTGATGTTGGCTTCTCTATGACTGAGTCTTTTTGGGATCATAAGATGGCTGCCAGTGGCAGTTAAAGATGTGTCCTTCCCTTTGGCCTGGTTAGACCAACCAATGCCACATCCCCATCTGCATGCAGATCAGTGAGTCAGCAGGGAATTGACTTAAATGAATCAGAATTCCCTGTTGAATCTGGGCTCACACCTGAATAAAACCATGGCTCTTAGGAAACAGGGAATGGATGTTGGGTAGACAACCATCAGTGTCCCCTACTAGATAATGTGCTTGGCTATTGGAGTCTGGAATTATGAGGTATTAGGAAAATGTTTAGAGACCAAATGAAAACTGCTTTGGATACAGTAAGTTTTAATGCAGTGTATTGTCAGAAAAAAAAAAAAAAACTAGAGTTCTTTTCTACCAAAGTAGAATGGGAATTTTTTTTTTTTGGAGGCAGAGTCTCACTCTTTGGCCCTTGCTGGAGTGCAGTGGTGTGATCTTGGCTTACTGCAACCTCTGCCACCCGGATTCAAGCAATTCTCCTGCCTCAGCTTCCCGAGTAGCTGGAATTACAGGCACCTGCCACCGTGCCCAGCTGATTTTTATATTTTTAGTAGAGATGGGGTTTCATCATGTTGGCCAGGCTGGTCTTGAACTTCTGACCCCGTGATCCACCCGCCTCGGCCTCCCAAAGTGCTGGGATTACAGGCGTGAGCCACCATGCCTGGCCAAGAATGGGAATTTAAATTTATTGAAGACCTACTATTTGACAGTCCCTTTGCAAACAATATTTTACTTAATGTTACAGTAACCCTATAAGAGCTGTCTGCACTTTATTGACAAAGGAACCAAGGCTCAGAAGATTTAAGTAATTTTGTGTAATCCAAGTTCTCACTTTTTTCCAAAGCTATGCTCTTCCATTTAATAAGAGAACGGTCAAGACCAGAATGTTAGGGTAAGGAATTTTTTGAAATATGCTATGATATGGTCCCCACATCCCTATTTAGCGATGGAGTACTTACTCCTTGAGCTGCAGGAAGTGCTACTAGTAGGCAGCCCTCAGCTGTCATCCTTTGTGAGGACTGTGCTGCCTCAGCTGAAGACAGCCACTTCACCTCAGGTTACAATCTCTTTCCGTGGTGTCCTGTAATCACTGACGGACCAAAGTGGGGATATAAAAAGGCCTGGCCCCCTTGCTGCTCTGAAGAGTAATCCCAGCTTCAGAACTCCCCTAGGATAGGCTAAGTTATTGCTGCTCAACTTCTCCCTTGACTCAGTCACATTCTTTCCTATCCCCATAGGTATTGATCACGGGTACACTCCCTCTTGAGTTCTAATCTCTCTGCTTCCTGGGAAACCCAGCCTGTGACAATTATCAATTTAATGGATTTCAAAAGATCGTATTGTATAAAATAATATTTTGGGCCAGGCATGGTGGCTCACTCTTGTAATCCCAGCACTTTGGGAGGCCGAGGCGGGTGGATCAAGAGGTCAGGAGTTCAAGAGCAACCTGGCCAAGATGGTGAAACCCCATCTCTACTAAAAATACAAAAATTAGACAGGCATGGTGGCGGGCACCTATAATCCCAGCTACTCAGGAGGCTGAAGCAGAGAATTGCTTAAACCTGGGGAGGTGGAGGTTGCAGCAACTTGAGATCGTGCCACTGTACTCCAGCCTGGGCGACAGAGTGAGACTCCATTTCAAAAAATTTTGGTCTTCTATAAGATGAAGTGGTTTTGCCACATCCTACTTTTGGAATTTTATTAATCTTTGGGCTTGCTGGTAATAAGGGTAGAAAGTCATGGGTAAGAATGTTGATTCTGGTAACAAATTTTGAAAGCTGACTATGTTAAGATACCTTTTTTCTCTATAAAAGATTTGAGGCCAGGTGCAGTGGCTCACACCTGTAATCCCAGCACTTTGGGAGGCCAAGGTGGGTGGGTCACAAGGTCAGGAGTTCAAGACCAGCCTGGGCAACATGGTGAAGCCCCGTCTACTAAAATCCAAAGAATTGGCACTGTGGCAGACACCTGTAATCCCAGCTACTCAGGAGGCTGAGGCAGGAGAATTGCTTGAACCTGGGAGGCGGAGGTTGCAGTGAGCTGAGATTGTGCCAATGCATTCCAGCCTGGGCAACAGAGTGAGATTCTGTCTCAAAAAAAAAAAATCATAAAAACTAGGGAGATGGTCCTATAGTGGTATCAAATTACTGATTTGAAAGCAGTGAACTATAGTTTAGAAAATAGGATTAAAAAGCAGTCAAGAAGTATACCAGATTCCTAACAATAATTGTCTGTGGGTCGTAGGTCATCTATAGGTAAGCTGTTTCTTTCTGCTATTCTCATTTCCTGAACCTATTATATTTCCTTCAGAAAATGAGAGATTAATTTCCTTGAAACATCTCTGGACTTTTTATGAAATTCTGGAAGAGATAATTTTGAGATAGTATTTTCTTCTCCTTAAGAAAAATATTTTAACAAGTATAGGAAACCTTGAAGCCCTAATGCAGTATTAATATTGCTACATATTTTTTCCATTATGCATTATCTAGAATAAACTCCAATTAAATGACAATAAGACAAGTAACTCAGCATAATATTTATTAATTAGATGACTTACAAGGAGGATACTGATGAATAAATGTAAAAATTTTCACTGACAGTGAACATGAAGCTTTTACACAGGTAAGGTTTAGATTCCATCTTTTTTAAATCTACCCCTTTCAGATTATATCATGGTATATGAAGCATTGGTGAGGTCTATGTCACCAGCAATTCCCAGGTTGCTGATTTCCCTGAGGCTTTTAACCCGATGATTGTACTGCAGCAAGTGAGCATCATTCACTGCAACCTTGAAGTGGTCAGCTTCAACTAGTATTTGTATCTGAAATGGTATATATATAACTGTTACATGAGGTAATGTATATGTCAACTGGATTTAGCCATTCCACATTATATACATATTTCATGTGCACGATAGAAACAAATTGTCAATTGAAATAAAGGGGAAAAAATGCCCATTAATTTCAAATCAGTCTGGCCTGAGCTCAGGATATCCAACATTTCATCTTTATCATTTGTGGGACCAGTTAAGATCCAGAGAAAGTAACTTTACAGCAAAAATTCCAAGTTATTCAGATTTTTTTTGAAGCAACAAATTAGGTTACATAAATGAAGTCATAAGATGAAGGCTAAGAATTTGCCTCCATAAAAACTTAAAAGAGCCCAGGTGTGGTGGCTCATGCCTATAATTACAACACTTTGGGAGGCAAAGGCAGGCAGATCTCTTGAGCCCAGGAGTTTGAGACCAGCCTAGGCAACATGGTGAAATCCCATCTCTACAAAAAACAAAAATTAGCCAGGCATGGCACACATCTGTAGTCTTGGCTACTAAGGAGGCTCAAGTGGGAGGAACATTTGAGCCTGGGAGGTTGATAGGCTGCAATGAGCAGTGATCATGCCACTGTACTTCAGCCTGAGTGACAGTGTGAGACCGTCTCAACCAAAAGTTTTGGTATGGCCTAAAACATCTAAAAAAATAAACATGAAAGTAGGATTCCTAGCCAGGCGCGGTCAGCACTTTGGGGAGGCTGAGGCAGGTAGATCATGAGGTCAGGAGTTCAAGACCAGCCTGGCCAAGATGGTGAAACGCCGTCTCTACTAAAAATATAAAAATTAGCTGGGCATGTTGGCAGGCACCTGTAATTCCAGCCACTCAGGAGGCTGAGGCAGTTAAATTGCTTGAACCCGGGTGGCAGAGGTTACAGTGAGCTGAGATTGTGCCACTGCACTCCAGCCTAGGTGACAAGAGTGAGACTTTGTCTCAAAAAAAAAAAAAAAAAGAATTCCTTTGGCAAATGTTGTGAAGATTGATGATAATCAGTTTTGGCAAGGGTAGGAGAAATCTACTCTTCCAATAGTTAGTGGATGTCCATTCTTACATCTTTTTGGAAGCAGCAATTTGGCAATATCTAAATTATAAACGTGAATAATTAAAACAAAGATTTCCAGAAGATTTGCTTCTAGAAAGCAAAGATTTATAAGGATAGTTATTATAGATCTTCTAGAAGCAAAGATTTATAAGAATAGTTATCGAATTTTAGTAAAATCTTTCCAGATTTGTTTCTATTCTCTGAATTTTCATCCGTAGGGTACTAGTAAATTTATCACATATCTAAAATTGAAATACTTTTGGCCGGATGCCGTGGCTCACGCCTGTAATCTCAGCACTTTGGGAAGCTGAGGCGGGCAGATTATGAGATCAAGAGACCGAGACCATCCTGGCCAACATGGTAAGACCCCATCTCTACTAAAAGTACAAAAATTAGCTGGGGGTGGTGGCGCACACCTGTGGTCCCAGCTACTCAGGAGGCTGAGGCAGGAGAATTGCTTGAACTCAGGAGATGGAGGCTGCAGTGAGCTGAGATCACGCCACCGCACTCCATGCTGGTGACAGAACAAGACTCCATCTCAAAAAAAAAAATGCTATTAAGTAACAATACTTGATATGAAAAGATGTCCACCAAATGTAGACTCGGGTCCTTATTTGCCCCTGCTGGTGAGTTTACAGTCCAGCTGTTTTATTGATCACTCTACAATCAGCCCTAACTCAGTGCTGTGGACCTAATAAATATTTGCTGAAGCAGTGCTTACAAATAAAAAATGTGGTGTAAGTCAGAAAATGTTTGTCAAATAGCAACCATTGTGAGGATGCGGGAGGAGTAAAAAAATAGGAAACTTTGTTAATTTAAAAACTTAGAAACTTTTGGCCGGGTGAGGTGGCTAACACCTGTAATCCCAGCACTTGGGGAGGCTGAGGCAGGCAGATCACAAGGTCAGGAGTTCCAGACTAGCCTGGCCAGCATGGTGAAACCCCATCTCTACTAAAAATACAAAAAATTAGCCCAGCATGGTGGCACATACCTGTAGTCCCAGCTACTCGGGAGGCTGAGGCAGGAGAATTGCTTGAACCCAGGAGGTGGAAGTTGCAGTAAGCCGAGATCATGCCACTGCACTCCAGCCTGGGCAACAGAGCAAGACTCTGTCTCAAAGAATAAAAAACATTTAGTTTTGATCTCTATGCCAATTATGTTGTTTGAAGCAACAAAGTCCAGTACACCTGTACCATAAAGACACTTTGCCTTTTTTGTTAAAAATTATATTCTTTTCAGTTTTAGAAAGACTTAAACTCAGAGGGGTGGCAGCAGTGAGGATTATGAGGTGCCTGTAAGGAACTGGGAAGTGTGCCACTCCTGGCCATGTTTCAGCCTGCTAAGCCTAGTCCCCTGGGTGGGGAGAAGATACACTGGTTGGGCATATCTTAGGACAGGTAATAAAAACTCATTTCAAGTGTTTTGTGGTTTTAGAGTGATTCCTCATGAGAAATACACATTATCAATATATAATAGTAGCAGTAACTTACTTTGAATGGTTTCCCATTTTCAAATGGGAAAACTGACTGTCTTTCTTCCCTTCCCCAGTTATTATCCAGCTTTGTATTGCAAACGATGACTCTCCTGTTGTTCTCATTGAAGCGTGGGTTAAAGTGGAAGGCAATATCATTCCCTTTCTTGAAATCTAAAGTAATTCTGTTTTAAACCAAAGACCAGTTATTAAAATGATTAAAGCTGTACATTTGTACCAAATGAAGAACATATAATTTTCTAAAAAGCAAATAACTTCATAATACAGTACCTAGGAAATTTTTTCTGAATGGAAAGCAAATAAATCAGAATGGGTTCAAACTGGAAAGTATCCTAGGCATGATATTCTATGTACTACCATAAAATCTAAAGGTAAGCAATATGTGTTGAATTTTTTTGCCTCGTTGTCTTTGATCATTTATCCATTCATCTATAATGCCCTCTTTACAGACTCATGAAAACCCTTTGAGGTTTTCTTAAAGAGCCACTCTGAGGACACTTTATGCCTTACTATAGATAATGGTTATCTGTTTCCTGGTCTTCCAGGTTGCTTTCAATACCTGATAAAGGCAAGCCAGCTATATAGTTAACAGCCACCAAATACTGGCTTCTTCATAATTAACCGGAAGTCCTAGTTCCTCTAAAATAGCATGAATGAGATAATGTAGTTAATATTCAGTATCTTATTAAGTTGTAAAGTCTTGACAGTAAATATGTTAAACATTCTATGATGTGAGCTGGAACTAATGAAATTGCTAGTTTAACTTTTCGACCCTGTTCCTTCTCCGTGGATATTAATGCCAACACCAGTCCTGTGACTAACCCCATCCCTGAGTTTCTCAAAGTGTGCTCTATAGAGCAGTAACATCAGAATCATCAGCATGTGTTCTTATTTTAAAGCCAGGTCGGCCCTCTAGACCAGCTAACAAAGATTCTCTATGTATTTTGATTCACCCAGTAACAGTCACATTCAACCACAAATTATCTTCCAGTACTTACATTTGTAAGGAAAAAATAGCAATAGAATTTGTATTTGACTAAATATATAACGGCTGTATTTCTTCTGCATTGGAAAGGTAGATATTGTCATCTCTGTCACCTTAAGCACACTTTTTTTCTATGCAGTTCGTCATATAGAATTTGCAGGACTAAGCAACAGTTTTTTTAGTTTACTACCATTAACCATTTCAGCCAGAATTAGTTTTGATCTGCCAGTCTCAATCTACATCTCTAGCATTATTAGAACTAAACTTTCCAGTGAAATGACTCTAATAAGACAAGGATACCACACTGGGTATTCAGTGTGTGTTAGGGGTTGTGGGAGGAGGAGAGCAAATATTAATAAATCATGAGTGCTGTGTGCACAGGATAAGGTGTGCTGGGTTCTGTGTTACGTTAGGAGGAAATATGGATAAGGACATAGGCAGATGATGTATGTATTTTGTAATTTGCTATGAGACAGGCATTGTGTGGGGAAGTTCTGTGCTTACAGAAATTGTCTAGGCTGTGTGGAAAGACAGGTTGGCTTAGGGTAGTGACTACCATTGCAGAACCAGAGGAGGCTGTCTGAGGTGGAGTGGATGAACATTTGAATGTAAAATTATCAGATCAGAAGCAGAGTCCATCTCTTGATGACAGGATGTGGAACAAGGTGACAGACACTGAGACTGTTTATGGATTCTTGCATAAACCTGTGTACATGGCTTGAATTTGTACCATCTGGGCACTGTCCATAAGACTTAGAAACACAGTTCCACTAACCTCAGGGGCAGGCATCCTGGATGGCTTCAGGATAGGGCCAGCTTTTTTGTATGATACGTAAGTACTACATAACCAGTGGTGACAATCAGGGCCAAGGGGCCCAGGACAGCTATAATTAAGCATGTATTTTCCTAAATAAAGCCTCACCCTATTGTAGTCCGCCTCAATCAAACCACTTCCAATAGCAAGGATTGATTTATTTTGATGACGTTTTTAACTTGTAGAATCTCCAAACCTGTAAGCAAATAGTATCTACTCAAAAGACGGGTTCCCAGGGCTGCCACTGATCATCTGTAGAACCTAAGCCTCAGTTTTGTCTATAAAAAGAGCAATATTATTTATCCCGCCTTCAACCATGAAGATTAGCTGATATAATACATATCAAACTATAGAATAAGGTGCATTACCATTTACTATGAGTGCCCCTGATGTTTAGCAAAATTATGTGGGCATACATATGGATTTATGGGATAATCCTATATGACAGTATAGCCAAGATTCTTAATATGCAGTTTTTAAAATCTTACTAAAATTCAAAATAGCACTGTAGGACAGGGCAAGAAAAAACAATTCAAAATAGGCCATTCTTTATTCAAAAACCAATCTACAAGTAGGGTAGGGTTAATTTTGCTCTCCTTACCTGTTTGCATTGGGCTTCACCATGCCCTGAATTATTATCAGCATGCGAGGCATGACTCCTCCAGGAAAAACCAGGTTATAAGGCACAACCTGGGAATGAACAAGTACATATGTGTCAATAAGCATGTTTCTTTGGGGAAAGAAAATGATGTTGCTAAAGTTCCATCACTATTAATATGTGTGAAAAACACATAACTCTAGTATATAGCCATCTGTCCAGACTCTCAGGCCACTTTGCCCAGGGTCCAAAGAGATAAGGCTTGCTACATGCACAAATAATAACTGAAAATAAAACCGTCAATAAGTCTCACTACGGCCATCCCAATCTGCACTCATTCATGTTGACTATTTTTTGGAAAGGCTTAAGCTAGATCTTGTGATCAACATTAACATTTTGTATCACTCTTAAGGCCCTGTCACGTAACATGCTTCACTGTGGTTATTCTGCATCCTGGGGGCAAGCATCGTGCCACATTCTGGGCTTGTGGGTTCTCATATGCTCTGTACTCACATGGCTCCAGCAGAGTGCTTTGCACATGGCAGATACTCCATATTTCTACAATGAACACTGTTTAGTTAATACTGTGAGGTTCACTCCACAAATGTTTATTGACCATCTACATTCGAGGTTCTGTGAATATCCCCAAAGCTCTATTTATTTATGGCCTCTTTTCTTTCCTTTTTTAAGCGTTCTCCCTGGGTTTATCACTTTTAAATTTTGAGACTGGGTCTCAAAAATCTGGGTCTCTTGTTGTCAGTGATGGAGTGCAGTGGCGCAATCATAGCTCACTGTAGCCTCGACCTCTTGGACTCAACCGATCCTCCTGCCTCAGCCTCCCAAAGTGTTGGGATTACAGGCAGGAGCCACCACACCCAGCTTATCCAAATCTTTTCTTTCTAGGCCTCATGTGTACTAGCCCTGTACTTTCACCTACTTGGATTTGTTACTAGTGCCTCAAATTCAACAAGAGTGAACTGGAATGGTCTCCTCTGCCTCCTCCCACATCAGTTCCTCTTAAGGAGTTCCCAGTTTGGGCTAAAGCTTTGCTGATGGCTCTAGTTGCTCCACCTTGGAAAGTCAGTCATCTATGACTCCTAAGACATAATCAGTAGATTCTGGGGTTCTTCCTCTGTAATCTCTCTTACATGTACCTGTTCCTTTCCACAGCCTTCATGTCCCGCTCTCTCTGCAACTCACCATCTTTAGTCGAGGCCCAAGTCAATGTCACCCACTCCCCCAAGTCCTTCTACTCTAAACTGACTGAAAAGGTGACAGTGCTGTGTCATCTTCCGCATAGTCCTGAAATGCTATAATCACACACACTGTTACTTAGCTCTTTCCTCAAATTTATTGTATGTTTTATCATCCAACTAGATTATGAATCTGGAAAGGAAGGATCCTGTGGCTGAGATGCATCTGGATCACCCACAGGATTATGTTTTACATATAGAATTCACTTGCTAAAACATTTTAATTTGCACGAAAATTCAACCTTTAGATCACAAAATTATCTTTAGAAGGTTTTTCAAAACCAGATTACCCTGTTTCCTCTACATGTTTCCTCAAAGATCCAGGACAAATTATATCTCTTCTCTATTGTCCCATTTCTGCATGTGTAAAATGGGGTTATTAACAGTATCTTATAAGGTGGTAATGGGGTTAAATGAGATCATCCATGTAGATGCATACTACTGACATGTACTCAATGTTAATAACCATGTTCTCCATTACAACAATCTCGATTTATATTCATAAGCAGCTTTATCAATGCCTTCAAAATATGCATTACCTTCTGTTCATAATAACCACACACAATAAACTCAATATGAACACTTAATTTTTTGACTCTACCAACGCACACCCATGGCTGGCCCTTGAGTAGTGGCTCTAAGCCACAGGATTAAAGCTCAGGGTCTCCCTGAAGCCCTCTGCATGTCAAGTACATGAAAGGAGGAATGCCATCTCACCAGTGGCCCAGCAGGGGTGCCATAGGGTCCAGCGGCAGGGTAGGCTCCGGGAGCATTTGGCTGTCCAGGAGGCGGGTAGGCTCCAGGCCCGCTGGGTGGCCCTGGGTAGGCTCCAGGTGCAGGTGCTCCGGGATAAGCTCCAGGTCCTCCTGGGTAGGCGCCTGGAGGTCCCTGTCCAGGGTAGGCGCCTGGGGGTCCCTGTCCAGGGTAGGCACCTGGGGGTGCCGGCCCAGGGTGAGGTCCAGGATAGGAGGCCCCTGGGTAGGGCCCTGCCCCAGCAGGCTGGTTCCCCCACTGCCCAGGCCATCCTTGAGGGTTTGGGTTACCAGTTAACGCATCATGGAGCTGGAAAGAAAGACAGGCAATTACAGGACAGAAAGCATTCTCAAAAGCAGAATTTTCAGGAAAACAGGAATATGTGATCTAGGAAGAAGAGGAATATGGCGAAGGCATTACATGCATATCAATAAACTTTTTTCCACTTATTAATAGTTTTGAGTTTCAAAGACTAAAACTAGATATTGGGATTATACATGCTTTTTCACTTTATTCTTGCCTCCCAACATCTCAGATCAGGGAGGGCTGCATTTTCATAATTAGCTCAAGTCAGGAGCTAACACTCCTTCATTTATAGCACATACTTTTTAATCACCGTAAGAAAAACAATCACAGACATCAGGATGCCCTGACTGTACAGCGCTTCCCTCAGAGGATTTCTCAGCTCCCGCTGGCAGAGTCCATTCCCTTCTGCCCTGGGCCTTATGGTGAAAGGATTACTGTGAGTGTATCCCAGGCCCCGCTCTGCCTGGCTTTCTTCCCCAATCTGCTTCTGGGAAAACAAGGCTCCAGCTTGCAAGCTCTCATTGGGTAAATGAGTCCAGGGAAAGCCACACATTGGGAGAGTGAAAAGGAAAAGGCATGGTAAAAACAAAATCCCCAACCCTCTACCATGTGGAGTTGATCGAGGGTAAGAAACAGGCATAAAACACTTACCGAAAAACCGTCTGCCATTTTCCTGAGGGAAAAAAAGAAACGCAAGTTATCGTTTGATCCTGAAAGCTTTCACCAATTTCCATTAAATGGAACTTTACCACTAGTTTATTGTACAGTTTTAGTCACTCTCAGGCATTATGCCTAAGTGAGTAGTGTGGGACCACAGAAACGTCTCTTCAAGGGCAGGGATACTTTCTGGCTAGATCGCTGAACCCTATTTAACTCACAAATTCAAACTTCCATCACACTAGCCTGTGCTCTGAATCCTAAGACCAAGAGGCCACACAATGCATGAGGGAGGAGGAGGCAGAGGAAAAAGAAAATAGCCTGTCCCTTTTCCAGGTGAAAAATGTTAACAGTCAAGGTTTCTCTTTGGTTCTCCTTCACCATCCTTCCTTATACTCTTTCCACCACCCTGCATAAAGGGTTTGGTGTGTTCATCTTGCCCATCTCCCCTCTGTCCCCACTAAAGGCCCCATCCCCTCCTCTGGGTTTTTGAAGAAAAGCAGTGTTGATTGATTCCTACTAAGATAGAAAAGACAATCCAGGCAGACATAGTTGCTGCTCTGTTATTTATTCCTCTGTACACAATTATGCTTGCTCTTGGCTAGGTACTGCACAGGCTCCTATCATGGTCAAAGGGGCCACGGGATCTAAAACTCAAAACAATTGAGCCCACAGAGATATAGAGTAGAAGGATGGTTACCAGAGGCTGGGAAATGTAGTGGGGGAAGGTGGGAGATAGGGATAGTTAATGGTTAAAAAAATAGTTATAATGAATTCATAAGGCCTGGTATTTGACAGTACAACAGGGTGACTATAGTCAATAATTTCATTGTACATTTGAAAATAAAAGTATAATTGGATTGTTTGTAACACAAAAGCTAAATGAGAAGATGGATACCCCATTTTCCATGATGTGATTATTATGCATTGCATGCCTGTGTCAAAACATCTTATGTACCCCATAAATATATATACCTGGCTGGGCATGGTGGCTCACAACTGTAAGAGGCCCAGGCAGGTGGATCATGAGGTCAAGAGTTTGAGACTAGCCTGACCAACATGGTGAAACTCCACTTCTACTAAAAATGCAAAAATTAGCTGAGCGTGGTGGCACATGCCTGTAATCCCAGCTACTCGGGAGGCTGAGGCAGGAGAATCACTTGAACCCAGGAGGCAGAGGTTGCAGTGAGCTGAGATCATGCCACTGTACTCCAGCCTGGGTGACAGAGCGAGACTCCATCTCAAAAAAAAAAAAATATATATATATATACACACACACACACACACACACACATATATATATATACACAAACACATACCTGCTATTTACCCATAAAGATTAAGAATTATAAAATAAAACGAAAGCTGAAGGGCTCACAGTCCAGCAAGGCAGATGAGATGCATCCATGGAAATGTGAAATAACAAGTCACAGATGCTATGAGTAAGACTGTGTGCTGTAGGACTTCAAACCCAGAAAGCTTACTTCTAAGAAGGAAAGGAAAGGTGCTATTGGAGCTAAGCCTCGAAGGGCAGCTGAGGTTTGTATGTGCTTTTTTTTAAAGGTACTTGTTATTCCAAATAAAATATTTGGCATTACAACAAATTAAGCAAAGTGAAGGAAAAAAATATTTGGGTGTAAGATGCAACCAAAGAGGGTTGCCTTGCCCAAAGCTGCCACAAGGGGTGGTCTGGAGACATCATTCCTGCTTTCTCCTGCTCCTTCCTAGGTCAAGTCTCCAAAAGCACCAGATGCTTCGCAGCTGTTGTAGGTGCTCCAGCCATGAGGGGAGGAGGGCAGCTGGGCCCCTGAGGCATGGGTGAGTTCTTCCTAAGCTCAGGATCACCTGTACCATGGCCTTGAAACAATCAGAATATCCTTCTCCTTGATTTGCCCCCTTGTAATATTTACTCAATTGCTTTTAGAAATGACATTGTCCCCAAGGGATCCAATAAATGTCCACTACTTGATCCAAATACAAAATATTGGCTGGGCATGGTGGCTCATGCCTGTAATCCCAGCACATTAGGAGGTCAAGGTGGGTGGATCGCTTGAGCCTAAGAGTGCAAGACTAGGGCAGTTTGGCAAAACCCTGTCTCTATGAAAAATACAAAAATTAGCTGGGTGTGGTGGCACATGTCTGTAGTCCCAGCTACTCAAGGGGCTGATGTGGGAGGATCATTTGAGCCTAGGAGGGGAAGGCTGCAGAAAACTGTGATTGCACCACTGCACTCCAGCCTGGGTGACAGCATGAGACCTCATCTAAAAAAAAAAAAAAGAAAGAAAGAAAAGAAAAGACAAGAAAAAAGGTGCAAAATATTACTTTTTTTGTAAAATTCAAACAGGCAGACCTCCTCCTAGGGCTTTATTTATATACACTGGATATTTTATACAGGTTGAGTATCCCTTATTTGAAATGGGACTAGAAGTGTTTCTGATTTGTTTTTTTTGGGGGGGGGAGGCGGGATTTTGGAATATGTGCATATACCCAGTTAAGCATCCCTAATCTGAAAAGCCAAAATCCAAAATCTCCAGTTGAGCATCATGCAGGCATGCAAAAAGTTTGGGATTTTGGAACATTTCAGATTTCAGATTTTTGCATTGCAGATGCTCATCCTGTACTACACTGCTATTATTTATATCATAGACATTACCTTTGACTAAAATATTTTTGTACATCTCTTTTTCTTTTCTTTTTTAGACAGGGTCTTGTTCTGTTGCACAGGCTGGAGTATAGTGACATAATGTCAGTGCTCACTGCAGCCTCCACCTCCCAGGCTCATGTGATCCTCCCACCTCAGCCTCCCAAGTAACTGGGACTATAGGCACACAACACCACACCCAACTAATTTATTTATTATTATTATTTTTGTAGACACAGGGTCTCACTATGTTGCCCAAGCTGGTCTCAAACTCCTGGATTCAAGTGATCCTCCATCAGCCTCCCAAAGTGCTGAGATTACAGGCATGAGCCACAGCATCTAGCCACACATCTCTTTTTAAACATGGTCATTCTGAAACCTATTCAGAAGTGGTTAGGTTATGACCATGCCCATTTTCCAACCTAGGGAACTGTTGGCAGCTTGACAGGGAAGTCCTGGTGACTCCCAGAGGTTACTGCATCTTTCATTTACTTTATATCCTATAGTGCTTGGCTTTTTAGAGCAAAAGTCATGAGCTCCTCTGCATGTGCCTCCTTCTGCAAAAGACTGCCACGCTACTGTGGAAGGAAACTGTGCTGCTACCGCAGGGGGAACTTGAGAGAAGAGTTGTTACAGAAAAGGAAAAGAAAGGGAAATTTTTAATTCAAGAAAAGAAAGTCTCCCTCATTTTGGATGCCAATAGGAAATCTTGAACTTCAAGGTGGGCAGAAAGCTTAGTTCCTTTAATTACACACTCTTCTTCCACCCCAAGGAAACATATCAAAGACCCAGCAACAATGTTATCAACATTTTGACTTCTTGTAAATGTCCTCATTGCAGAAGAGCTTATTGTAAACCCTTCAGGTCAGATGCTTTGCTTCGAGGCACTGTCCTGTGCACTGTAGGATGTTCAGCAGCATTTCTGGTTTCAATTCATCTGTTGCCAGAAGCACACCACACTCCAACTTGTGACAACCCAAAGTGTCTTCAGGCCAGGTGTGATGGCTTGCACCTGTAATCCCAGTACTTTGGGAAGCTGAGGAGGGAATATTGCTTGAGTCCAAGAGTTCAAGACCAGCCTGGGCAATATAGTGAGACCCCAGTCTCTACCAAAAAAAAAAGAAAGAAAGAAAGAAAAAAAAATGTCTTCAGACATTGCCAATATCCCCTGGGAGCAAAGTCATGGCTAGTTGAGAACCACTAATCTAGCTAGTTAGCATGTGTATCCCTACATGAATGTACAGAAGTGGGTCAACAAAATCCAAAAAGGTAGTTTCCATTGTTAAAACTAGCTGAATTTACCTGGTTCTAACATAACTCTATTCAAATTAGGATGTATTTAAAGGCTGATTGCAACCAGAAATTCAAATAAAGAGGGCATTTCCACAATTTAATACTTATTCTTTTTAAAGCCTCGGCTCAAACATGTTTAGTTTATTTTCCAATCTAGCCAAATACAGTTTGGGAACAAAGCAGATCTCACTGCATTTCCAGTTTCACACACCGCGTCGGATTGTGTCTCGACACATTAGACAAAGCCACTAGAACAAAACCTGCCATTTGTGTGGTGCTTTTCAGCTTATAAAGCACATTCCCATACTTTATCTATTTTAGTTATGATGACAACCTTATGAGAATGACAGGAGAAAAATAATACAGTAGCTAGTTGCCTATTCTCTGCAGTTTCTCTTCCATGGTTTCGGTTACCTAAGATCAACCACAGTACGAAAATATTAATGAAAAAAATTCCAGAAATAATTCATGGTTTTTGTTTGTTGTTTGTTTTGAGATGGAGTTTTGCTCTGTCGCCAGGCTGAAGTGCAGTGGAGCGATCCTGGTTCACTACAACCTCTGCCTCCCAGGTTCAAGTGATTCTCCTGCCTCAGCCTCCCAAATAGCTGGGAGTACAGGTGTGCACCACCATGCCCAGCTAATTTTTGTATTTTTAGTAGAGATGGGATTTCGCCATGTTGGCCAGGATGGTCTTAATCTCTTGACCTCATGATTCGCTCACCTTGGCCTCCCAAAGTACTGGGATTACAGATGTGAGCCACCTCGCCTGGCCTTTTTTACTTTTTTTTTTTTTTTTTTTTTATGGTGGGGTTTTGCTATGTTGCCTAGGCTGGACTCAAACTCCTGGGCTCAGTTCATCCACCTACCTTAGCCTCCCCAGTAGCTGAGACGTCAGGCACAGGCCACTTCACTCAGTGTCATAAGTTTTGAACTGCGTACTGTTCTGAGAAATGTGAAATCTTGCACTGTCCTGCCATCTCGCTGTCGGACCTGGGATAGGAATCATACCTTTGTGCAGCCTATCCACACTGTAGACGTTACTCACCCACTAGTCACTTAATAACAGGCTTGGTTATCAGCTTAAAAAAAAAAAACAGTATATATAGGGTTCAGTACTATCCATGGTTTGAGGCATCCACAGGGGATCTTGGAATGCAACCCCTGAAAACAAGGAGGAGACTACCGTATTCTCACCACAAGGAAACTGAGGCTCAGAGAGCTAACATGGTGGCCCAAAGTCATCCTGTGACTGGCAGATGTAGGAGTACACCTCATGGCTTTTTACTCCTTGTTTAGGCTCATTCTACACCAATAGAAAACCTCACACTTTGAAATTTTAAAGTACAGTCCTTTGAAAGTGTTAATTACTTCATTGGGAAATTAATTCTCTGACTTACTCATCTGTAACTACATAACACATTGATATTATAAACAAATTTTTTTAAAAGGATCGTGTTTTGGTCAGAAAACTATCTGGGTGACTCAAGCACAAAACAATACTGAATATTGAATATAAGAATGCCATTTTGTACAGTCACTTTGCTAATTATAACCACATTTTAACCAATAAAGTGTACTTTTCCAAAAATTGGGTATGCACCGTTTTGATTATGTCAACTTCCAACCATCAGATTTCTTTTTTGAAAAGCATTATAACTGATGCTCTTTTGAAATCAAGATTATCAACCTCAAAACTTTCAGAAAAATAAAAAAGACATCTATTGAGATAAATATCCTTATTTGCCCGAATTTTTTTTTCTTTTCAGATGAGTAGTTTACAAAGAGAGACATACAATCAAATGTCAAAAATCTTCCCACTCTACAAACACTACAGATATATGAACTCCATCCTGGTGTTTTCAGGATCAGAGAATTTTGAAGAGCCAGAGGGGGAAAAAAAAAACACTTCAAAAAATAAAAGTAGAGAAATACTATCCGGGTCTCCACATTTGTAATACCTACAGCAAGCAGTTCAGTGTAGCTTTGGAATAAGGAATTTAAACATGAGTTAGAATACAGACCATTTTAATTGGCTATTAATTGGTAGCTTTTCCCTTTAATAAAGAGTAGCTATCCACTGCTCTATGCTATTCTAGGCCCACCCAGCAATCAGTCCGGTTGTTCAGGTTCCCAGGAACACTTCTGAAATTTCTGCTCATAAAAGTCCCTGACCTGTACACAAGCCATAACAGAAGTAGACTATTTCCCGAGCCCCTAGGCACTGCCCCACACTGCTCCTCAAATAACACAAGAGCCAGTCTACTTCCTGTCCTTGCTAAAACACAGAGCAGGGCTTGAGGAAAGTCCATTTTAAAAAGACAAATTCAGTGATGCCAAGTTGGAATCAAAGGAACTGGCCCTTTCCTGGGATTTCTCTCTCATCATAGCTCCCCCGCATCAAGGAAGTTAAAGTTACTTTCTGCTTCTCAGTGACTGATTTTTTCCCCCTACGGAAAAGCTGAACAGAGGTCAAAAGAGAACACATGACACTTAGTCAATAGCAACCTGGAAGTATACAGCAAGCACTGCCTAGACTGGTTCTTAAGTTACCCACTCAGAATTTAATGAGAAGATCCAGTTCAGACACCAGACACACGGAGCTACCCAGCTGTCCTGAGTGGGAACCTGTGTCCCAAATGATCACAGGAAAGAAGGGCTATGTTTGAGATCAGTTACCACGAGTATCAAGTACGTACGTTCACAAGCCGCTTGGCATTTAAGGTCAACACGAGATTCTGAAGGCATACTACATGAACATAGGTCTTGGCTGCAGATAAGGGTTTAGAGTCTGGCTAATGAGGGTTCTATGTAAAAAGGTACCTAAATTATACCTGAGACAACCATTGGCCTCTTAACCTCACTAAGTGAAAAGTCTTTATAAAGCACCTGTGCATATTTGTAGCACAGCGAACTATCATAGATCAAAGACCTCTTAGCAGAGCGAGACACATATTTGGACACGACTAGTTTTCAGGCAATTCTTGTCCTCTTCTGCTTCTTATGCAACTTAGGCATCTTCCTAGCACTTCTAAGCGCTAAATAGTCAAGGACCAGCATCAAACTTCTCCCCTGAATCTGGACTATGTGCTGATTTTAAATGTCACCTCTAAATGTTATGAATTTAGGAAGCTGCTCAAGTCTCCCAGGGATCGAGGATGGGGCATGATCATCCTTCGAATGAGAGAGCCTACCCTCAGATTGAAAGTCCATGTCTAAACAGGAGACTACTGATGTAGAAAAGTAAATGATCCTTATTCGACTTTAACTTTTATGTAAACGCACAGTTTCCTAGTGTGAAAGGTTTATAAACTCAAGGTAAACAAATCAGAACTTTGGAAGCTGAGGAAAGCTTTTTCCCAGGCTCTGTGCCCAAGTGTTTAATTGTATCACTCTCATTTCTTCAGAATTAACTGAGCTTGTCTCCCATTCCTTTCCCAGAATCCTAGAAACAGCCTGGGTCACTGAGGTCCAGGTGTCCTCGTTGTGCAGCAACCCAACTCCCAGAGTCACTTTACAAACCTACCACAGTGTCTGGAATCGGAATGGCTAACTTGACGGTAAGGGTGAAGCCCAAGTCCCAGCCTCAACCCACGCGTCCCCGACTCCCCGGCCCTGAGCTCCTACTTCTCAGAGTGCAATCGTTTTAGCGTTTTTATTTGAGCACCGGATCATTCAGAATAAACCCTCAAACATGTTTGAGAAGCCCCCCTCCAGGGCTCTGCACACTAGTACCAACATTCTGCCACACCCAACACTTCCTCGGCACAGACAGTCTGGGCAGGGAGGGGCATTTGATTCGGAAAAGCTTAGAGTTTGTAGTCTTTGCTAAGCCGGGTCATGCCCACTCAGGCCATGGAGCAAGCACCATTTTCTGTGGGGTCAGCAACCAGAGAGCGGCTGCAGCCCTGGCCGCAGCTGGTCCTGGTGGAAGAACTCGTTCGCGCTCCACAGCGAGATCTCCTCTAAATCCAGCCTCAGCTGATGTTCAAAAGGGGCAGGGCCAGCCAAGCTGTGGGTCCCAGGAGGCGCCCTCCGCAGTCCGGGCAAGTTCCCTGGCTACCCTGCGGCCGTGCGCCGGGGAAGGGTGACCTGGCTTCGATCCCACTTAGAGAAGCCGGAGCGGCCGCCTGGTTTGCGCGGCGAGCCCCTCCGCCTCCCCTCGCAGCGGGACCTGGCGGGACTCCGGCGACCGGACCGCGGCTCGTCATCGGGTGGGGCTCACCCCGGGGCCGCCGAGCGCAGCTGGCGAAGGTGCGACGGCGGCGGAGGCCCCGAGGCTCTGCAGAGGGTGGCCCTTGCCGCCCCGGGGACGTGTGTGGGTCTCGGAAGGCACCGCCAGCTTTCCCCGAGCGCTGGCGCCCTCGAGAATCAAAGGCGACCGCCTGGTGCCCAGATCGCTGCCCGCCTCCCCGCACCCGGAGGGCAGAACACGGGCTGTGGGACTCTCCGCGCGCGCCCCGTCCCAGTCCCGGGGAGCCGAATGCCTTCTGGGTCGCGCCCCGCAGCGCCCGGGGGCCCTAGCCCCTGCCCGGCCGGAGCCGCGTCCCCCGCGCCCCGCACAGCTCACCACTCGCTGGCTAGCTCCCGACTGCTGCAGGCGAGGACGTGCGGGCGCGGGCGGGGCGGTGGCTCCAAGCCTCAAGTACGCCAGGCCCCGCCCGGACCGCCTCTCCCGAGGCGGGGCGACGCCCCTGCCCAGCCCGGCCTCTCCCCGGACCAAACTGGGCGATCCCCGAGCCCGCCAGACACCCCGAGCCGCCGCTGCGGAGGCGACCGGGACGCTCCCGACGGGGAGAGCGCGGGGACCGAGGGGCGCGCCCTCCATCGCCCCCGTTCGGTTCCGCGGCGCTCGTAGGGCCTGGGCTGCGGCCGCGTCTGTCTCCCGCATTCTCCAGAGTCATCTGAGTGAAGAATTAACTGAGGGGAATTTAATTAATAGGTTGCTTTATTTGTAGAATACAAAACCAAAAATCTCCTCAATGTCTATTCCCTAAGGAACTGACTACAAATTGACTGCTTATTCTAGATCAATAGGCCTAGTCTCAAAGCAGTTTCCTTATGAAGCAATTAATCAGACAACTCTTTAACACATTTTGCACAGGAAATTCACATTATATATATATATATACTCTCCTTTTAACTTCACCTTATCTTTTTGTTGGAAGAAAGAGATAAGTATTATTATCTGATTTTTACTATCAGGGTGCTATAGTCTCAATGTTTATATCCTGGCAAAATTCGTATGTTGATATCCTAACCCTCAAGGTAAAATATTAGGAGGTGGAGGCCTTGGGAGGTGATTAGGTCACAGGGGCAGAGTCCTTATGAATTAGATCAGTGCCCTAAGAAAAGAGGCTGGAGATAGACCCCTTGCCACTTCCGCCATGTGAAGACACAGCTGGAAGATGCCCTCTATGAGCCTGAAAGCAGGCCCTCAGCAGACACCAAATCTGCTGGCCTGGATCTTAGATTTCCCAGCCTTCAGAACTGTGAGAAATAAATGTATATTGCCTAGAAGCTACCCAGTTTATGATATTTTGTTACAGAAGCCCAAACAGACTAAAAGAGAAAGTGATTTACTTATCCAAGCTCATTCATGTCTAGGAACACAATCCAGAAATCCTGACTCTTACACCTTATCTGGAAAAGCCCCAGGCCAAAGAATTCTTGCAGGTAAGAACAAGGATCTCTGAGGAAAAAAAAAAAAAATTAAGGAGTCAGGGAACAATCTTTGCAAGGAATGGCTTATGTAAACTATGGAGAAAACCAGGTATCATCAGGTTCCTAAATAATTCCTGTAGCCTTATAGTAACCAATTAATTAATAACATAAAGATAAATTATTTTATACAGTTTTTTCAGCCTAGGGAAACGGTCCTGTGAAGGACTCATTTGATGGAATTGAGAAGCTGTCTTAGCATTCTCTAGCATAAATTTGAAAGTGTCTTAGTGGCTGGCTCTGTTTCTGCAACATTGTCCCCTCTAGTCTTGCCCATAGAAGTCACAGTGTGGCTGAGGATTAGTTATGAAAGTATGAACTCTCACCTGAAGAGGTAGCCTGGCAACCAATTTACTTGAATGGATCACCCATAGTAAATGACTAACCTCTGGGTATTAAAAAGGTATCATCCATAGGAATGCCCTTGGTCTCCAAGGAAAATGCTGTAAATCTTAAGACTTTGGATCATGTGGCCACATGTCCAGGCGTGGTACCCTTAGAGGGTTAGCCACTGGTAATAAGAAAAGTAGATGGCCAAACGAATTGCTGTGGAGGCAAGGGATAAATCACACTTTTGCCTTTTCTTCTGATCAATCTTTGGTCATTTCAGAGATAGACAAAGTTCACGCCCTGGCTACTTATTGGGCTTGGTTACACCTGACTGTGTGATCAGACATCCTTTTGGCTTCACTTCCTTACTTGCACATCCCCACGAACACTTTGGTGCCAACTTCATGCCCCATAAAGCTTGCAAAAGGATCCTGCTATGATCAGGGTGTGCCTGGAAACTTATAATTTGTACACATGCAATAAATGGCTCTTTATTACCCAGTCCAAAGTCATATACCTCTTCTAAGATAAGCATAAAAAGGAACCTAATAAAATCAATTAAGATACCATTCAGTAACTTCTATGTACAGATCACTGTGTTATTTGAAATCAGGGACAAGGCAAGTGTTAGCCCCCAAGCGAATAGCCTGTCTGCCTTCTACTGATGCAGAGATTGTAGGCCCCTGATAAAAGCAATGATCTAAGAGAGGCATCTCTGTAGAAGGGACAGGAGGAACTTTGAGAAAGCAGGTGGCGGTCCAGAAGGTCAGGAAGGAAGCTAGGTAAGACCTTTAGTTACAGCCAGAAGAGAGTAGGAGATGAAGATGAGAATAAAAAGGGAAAGTCTTTAAGGGTGAGCAGAAAAGAGAAAGAAAGACAGTGACTGGAGGAGAAAGCAGAGCAAAGTTTCTAAGTCATCTTTTAAATAGGAGACTAGAACCGGAGAGAAAGGAAAGAGAAAGGAGAATAGAAGAATTATGGAAATATAAAAAGTGAGTGAACCTGGAATAAATCAGAAAAGAGAAGAGAAATTTCCGAGAAATTAGCACTATAGTGGGCCAGATAAGGAAAGAATGTCTCACAAAAGCTCAAGTTCTTGTGAAATATAAACAAAAATATCTTGATATTAAGTCTTGTAGACAGCAGAATACAGAACAGCCAGAAAAGAGCAAAGTGGCAGCTTTCCAGCTTTCACATTTGGACCCTGGGGAGCCCAGGCAAGTTTGGCAACTCTGTGTCTACATGGTGTTAACACATCTGGGTGACAAGTGAAGAGCTGAGTCAGGCCTCAGGGCATTTGGTCTTTCTAGTGCTAACAACTGGATTTTGGGTGGCTGGCAGACTTACGGACTGAAGGAGAGGCTGAGTGCTCTGAGGACCCATTTATGCCTTGAAGACAAAGCAATTTCGAGTTCTAGAACAAAATGATCATGGCTGTCTGTTGTTTCTAGCCCCAGCTGTCTGCACATACTTACTCATATCCAAGGCCTTTAGCAGGGGCCTAATAGATGCCTCAACTATTTTGCAAAATCCACCACTTCTAGCTCACTGAATGAACAGGCTCACCAAAACCTGGTCAACAAATGAAATAGGGTTGGTGGCAGTAATGTGCCCAATGATGGTTTACAAGACCTTACCACCTGGGTTGCAACTAGAGTCCTTGGGGGACAGAGTTGAGAGCCAGAACCTGCTTAGAAGGGAGCCCCTCCTTCCTGGGATGAGGAGGCCAACAGCACCAGGGAGAAGAGGTGTCCCAGGTGCCACCGCAGGTGCAAAGTCCCTTCTCCAGCCCAGCTTCAGCCCTGGCCACCTCAGCCTCACCTTCCTTGTTTGTCCCTCATGCCTAACCCAGGCCTGTCTTCAGCACTAGACACACCAAACACATTCCTACCACAGTCACTTTGCCTATCTATGGAACTCAGCACACCCTCCAGGCATGTAACAGATGCTTCCACTACTACTGCCCTTATTGCAACCACACCCAGGGTTATGCTTTTAACCACGCCACAGAGCTATGATCTTAACCATGCTACAGCATTAACCTGCCTCTTGAGGAAATATAAAACCAGAGAAAGGGGTAGAGAGTGTGCAAGCTTGCTAAGGCTGCTGTGACAAAGCACCAGGGACCGAGGGACTTAAATAGCAGAAATTTATTTTCTCCCATTCTGGAGGCCAGAAGTCCCAGATCAGATGTTGGCAGGATGGGTTTCTTCTGAGGTCTCTCTCCTTGGCTTGTATGTCTCCCCATATCTTCACATGGTCTTTCTTATATGCCTGTCTGTTTCCTAATCTCCTCTTCTTAGAATGACACAGTCATAATAGATTAAGACCTCATTTTAACATCATTACCCCGTTAAAGACCCCATCTCCAAATACGGTCACATTCTGAAGTACCGGGGGCTAGGATGGTACCGATATGAACTTTTTTGCAAGGAGAGAGGGACACAATTCTTCCCATATCAGAGAAGAGCAGGATAAGAGCTGATTGTCACTTCAGCAAGTGTGGTCAACAGAGATTTCTCCAAGGGGGTGGTATTTGACCTGAGACCTAAATAAGATCTGAGAAAGTGGGAATGGCAAGAAGAGCAGTGTAAGTGGCAATAGGGACCTGAGCCAGAATAGACATCCATGGGGGCACCTCCTTCCCACTTCTCTCAGAATCCCCTCCCTGCCATCCTCATAAGGTGGCCCGGAAACCAAGCTAGCACTTCATGACCTCTCACCTTAAATAGAGTTGGGAGAACTGTGGAGTCCTAACTGGGGCGGGGGAGGGTGGAGAATTGGGCTAGTTCCAGCTACTTGGGAGGCAGAGATGGGAGATTCACTTGAACCCAGGAGGTCGAGGCTGCAGTGAGCCATGATCACGCCACTGTACTCCAGTCTGGGTGACAGAGTGAGACCCTGTCTCAAAAAAAAAAGTGTTGGGAGAAGTTGGGGTTGGATTCGCTGGATTTAGAATCTGAGGAAAAGAAGAGGAAGGGTGTGGGGGGGCAAAAGCAATACACGAAATCCAAATGCAGACATGAGACCAGGCCTCAGGAATTTAAATACTTCTGCACTCTCTCTGCCTCGTTCCTTCCCTCTGTACAGCTTTTCAACTCACCTCTGCAGACCAGCTTTCTCTACTCTTCCTTTCTCATGGCAAAGTGTGCATGGCTCCCGGGCTGACATGATGCAGAGGCAGCCACACATACCCACTGACGCACAATCCATCAGGGGCCCAAACTCAAGCTTTCAGGTAAGACAAACCAAATGCTCAGCTGCATTAGGAGTTCTTTCTGATTCTTGTTGCAAGTTGAGCTGTGAGTGACTATCTGGGGCCAGTGGTGTTGGGGTAAGAGAAATTTATCGAGACAGTTGTAGGTAAAGAAAGGCAGATTTATTAGAGAAAGTATAAAAATATGTTGCAAGACAAAAGAGGACGGCATAAGAGGAGATGAGTGAAAGGAGATGAAGGCTTGCTGGGGATTTTATAGGATAGGACTTGTGCTGTGTGCTGAAGAGGGCTTTGTGCAGTACTGATGATGCCAAGGTTGCAGTGAGCTAACTTGAATTTTGTTTTCTATCAGCCAAGGGTCTGGAGATAGCTGGGAGCAGGAAGACTGTGAGTTATTTGTGCAAGAGGGCCATGTGTTTTGGACCATGAAGAAAGGCAGACTTATAGCTTGCTTGCTTTTTTTTTTTTTTTTTTTTTGAGACAAAGTCTCACTCTGTTGCCCAGGCTGGAGTGCAGTAGCACAATCTCGGCTCACTGCAGCTTCAGGCGTGAGCCACCGCATCCAGCCCAACCCCCTTTTTTACATCCTTATTCTGCCCAGGCTTGCTGAGGCTGGTCTCTGTCACTGACTACCAAGAAGCCCTCATACAAAATATAAACCCGCATGGGGCCTCACTGGAGCCCACATGACTGTGAAGGGCTGTGTCCTGTGTCTGTGTTGGTGGAGATGTGAGCCAGAGAGAGCTGGCTTTCAGTGTTGTCACCATGGTTACTGCTATTTGACTCATGTTGTAGGATTTCCCCACTGAATCCCACACTGCCCACCCACTGAATCCCACACTGCCCGCCCACAATGCCGGGGGAAGTCTTTCCTGGGAAGCTGGGGTTAGGCTGCACCTTCCCTGCAAGGCAGCTCATCCTGGCTCCCTGTCAGCTCAGATTTGCCTGGATCCACCATGTCCTGGCCTCCACCCGTGGCATTCTCCAGGACTATCATCCTGCTTCCTACCTGTTCCTCTGTAGATTCTGTCTTCCTCTTTTCTCTACCTCAAAGTCATACTCTTTTTCTCCCCAAGAACAATAGGCTTGCTTGATATGGATTTCCCCTAGTCTTTTACTAAAATTGAAATAGTCAAAATCCTCTCTGGGCATTGCCAGCCTGTTATGTTAGAGAGAGCAGAGCGAGGAGGCCAGGGCCGCTATTGATAAGCACCACCTGCAATGGAGTGGGAGTGCTCATGGCGCAAACTGACCCATGGGGCTTGCCAGGGCTGTGGCAGGGTGTGGTGGAACAGGACTGACAGGCTCCTGTTTCTTCCAGATCTGCACATTGGCAACATGCCACGCATATTTTCAATGTGTCTGCCAGCCAGCAACCATAATAAATATCTCTGTGGAATGAGCTGGGAGATCTGGTTTGTGCAGACAATCAGAGAACATGGAGGAGGATTTTCCCCTCTCTGCACTTTTGAAGGGCGTGCCACGTGCTTCTGCCAAGGGCAGAACCAAGGTTGCAAACCTCAAAGAGAAGCTAAGAGATGTGTAGTTAAGTCTGGCTGTTTACTATAAACTGTGGAAGTCTATTGACTACAAATGCACAATCTAAATCATAGCAAGAGCGTGAGGCAGCAAATGGTGGCAGGTATTTTTCAGAAAAGAGTTAATTCTTTCTCATCCAGGTTGCAAGTCAGAGCTCTCCAAATGCCTCATTATCATTAGCAGCAATCATGAAATCCTCAGCATTAGTTATCAGTATTACTAGCTTGTGGTGCCATTGAGATTAAAGGTCAGAGGTCTAAGAACTTCCTGTTTGTTCTATACCTAACATAGAATTCCAGGTGGGGGAGGAACTAGGCCATAAAAAGTGCATTTTATGTTTATAGAGATGAGAATGAACTCTATTACATTTAAGTTAATAAAAGCCTGTTCTAGGGGCAAAGGAAAAGTCAGAGCTGGGTAACTGATTCCTGGAGATATATTCAAGAAAGAATTTACCTGCTATGGAGATAGTATTCCAGGAGGTAAACTGTTGTTTATTATCTCCCTTGGAGATAAACAAGTTTCCACTATACCCATTATTGGCACCCAGTGCTCGTTCTGCCTCTACTACCAATTCATTCATTTATTCATACAGTTATTCATTATGTCATCATTCAGACATTATCATATCTACTGTTTTTCAAACTTCTACTCTGGTAGAAATAGAGGACACAAGCCTGGCGTGGTGGCTCACACCTGTAATCCCAGCATTTTGGGAGCCCAAGGCAGGCAGATCACGAGGTCAGAAGTTCTAGATCAGCCTGGCCAACATGGTGAAACCCTGTCTCTACTAAAAATACCAAAACATTAGCCAGACATGGTGGCAAGTGCCTGTAGTCCCAGCTACTAGAGAGGTTGAGGCAAGAGAATTGCTTGAACCCAGGAGGTGGAGGTTGCAGAGAGCCAAGATTGCACCACTGCACTCCAGCCTGGGCAACAGGGCGAGACTCCATCTCAAAAAAAAAATAAATAAATAAAGGAAAGGACACAAACAAGGAAAGACATGTTCCCTGCCCTCAGGGATCCCCCAGCTGTTGGATCAGACAGACACATGAACAACTAACGCCAATGCAATGCAACAGCTGCTGGAGTGGAGAAATATGACACATGTTGTGGAAGGACAACACAAAGATCACTTCGTTTTTCCTGGGAGTGGGGAAGGTGGGGCAGAGCCCATGGAAACAGCCTGACCAAAGCCAATGAGGATTAGGGTGTGGGTGTGGTAGCAATAAGACTGAACATTGACATTGGATTTATCATATGCCCACAGATATTCTGAGCATTTTTCTATACTTTAACTCATTTAATGCCCACAACTACCCTATGAGGTAGATATTCTCATTTTACTGCTGAGAAAACAGAGGCACAGAGAGTCAAATAAGTTAATCAGGTTCACACAACTAGTTAGTGTCAGATTTGGGGTTTCAGGCAGGAAGGCCTCAAGTCCATGCTGTGAACCACAATGCTATACTACCTGATCCGGGAGCACATGGGACAGGTGGAGGTAGGGAGGGGTGCTGTAGTCAGATTCTCAATGGCCTTTAATGCCATGTGCTTTAACCTAGTATGAGAAATTTGCTCGAGAGGGATAATGCAAGGGCTGGATGAGTGGACGGGAAGAGAGACAGAAAAGAGAAGACCAAGAGAGGTTATTGCAACACTCTGAGAGAGAACCCAGGGCAGTGGCGATGGGACCCGGAGGGACTTATCTCCATTTTCTTACTGGTGAAGTTTGCAGCCAGGTGGCAAATACCTGGCATGTCTTCCACCACCCAAGGCAGAGATGGTAACAAATCACACTATTTTTTCTTGCTGAGGTCAGATGCTGCCTCAGAATCTTTCTCAACACAGTGCTCCAGGCAGCCACTGCCAATTTGTCACAGCTGCTAGATTAGATAAAACCTATTTGCCATCTCTCATTGTGACAGACATTTCCGGGTAGACATGATGGCAGATAGAATGTCCCAATGAGGTAAAAAATAATGTAGTCACAGACAACTTGGAGGTTTCTGCCATGGGTCCCTGAACGGAAAGTCATGCGGTGGATTGTGACGAAGAACAGAGAAAAAGTGGGTTGGGAGGGAAAACCATAAGGTGTGTTTTGCACATCTTCAGATTTGAAGACCAACAGGGCATCCAAGAATAAAGGCTGGCATGAAAACATGGGTCTGAGCTCAGGAGACACTCAAATTGGTGGTGTAGGGGAGAGTGTCATTGAAGGCCTGAAACTCAGTGCCATCTCCCAAAATGGATAGAAGACAGAAGCGAGTCAAGACTGGAACCTGGGGAACACCAGTCTCTATGTGGTACAAGGAGAAAGAAGACAGGCTTGTCTGATGGGGGAAGAACGTTTCCAGGTGGAGGTAGTCAGGGCATGAGACACCGTGGAGAGGGCAGGAGCATTGATGAAGGCTGCGGTGAGGATTCAGTAATGGGGAGACCCTTGCGGCCAGTTTTGAGAGGGCATTTTCAGTAGGTTGGAGAAAGCCAGTGGCCACCAACTTACAGGGTTTGTTGGCTAAAAAGAAGGTGAGGAATGGCCAGGCGTGGTGGCTCAAGTCTGTAATCCCAGCACTTTGGGAGGCTGAGGCAGGTGGATCATGAGATCAGGAGATGGAGACCATCCTGGCCAACATGGTGAAACCCCATCTCTACTAAAATACAAATAAAAAAAAAAAAACTAGCGGGGCTTGGTGTTGCGTGCCCAGCTACTCGGGAAGCTGAGGCAGGAGAATCTCTTGAACCTGGGAGGTTGCAATGAGCTGAGATTGTGCCACTGCACACCAGCCTGGCAACAGAGTGAGACTCTGTCTCAAAAATTTTAAAAATTAAAAAAAAAGAAGGTGACAAAGATAAGACTGTTTGGAGGCAGGGTTAAAATGGGAAACCAGAGCATGTTGCTGCCTGGGAAGAAGGATCAGGTGAACGGGTTAAGGTCACAGCTGGAGAGGGGCAAGGGAGTTAGGAACAAGGAGGATTCCTTCTTAGAAAGATAGGATTGTCGTGGAGTGTCATTTCTTATGTATTGGTATGATTCTTACTACTTAATAATGGGGCTCTGTCCTTTTTTGGTCACTCTTTTATCCCCAGTTCCCAGCAAAATACCAGGCCCTGAATGAATATATGCCAAATAAAGTGAATAAATGGCAGAACATCTTTTTCCTAGATATGAAGGAGTCATCAGGGCCAATATTCTGTTTATTTATTTGTTTACTTATTTATTTAGAGACAGGGCAGATCTTTCTCTGTGGCCCACGCTGGAGTGCAGTGGTCTAGTCATAGCTCACTGCAGCCTCGAACTCCTGGTTTCAAGCAATCCTCCTGCCTCTGTCTCCCAAAGGGCTGGGATTACACCCTGCGCCACTTTGTCCAGTCTGCCAATGTTCTTGATGGTAGAGGATGGAGAAAATCATCTTCAGCTGGTGAGAAAAGGTGGTGGCACAGGAGTGAAGGAACTGCTATAGTCATGATCAAATTCCTCAGAATTCATATAAAAGCTATGCCAGAATGTTTACTCTTAAAGGCAAAGTAAGGAAGTGAAGGCCATGGGCATTATTTCCTTTAGAAGGACACACTAGAAGTCATGTGACAGGGTTTCTGAAGCTCAGTAATTAATGATAGGCTGGTACTTCCATTATAATTTTATCTTCTTTCAAGAGCTAACACCCAAGATAAACACAAAGTAACTAGCCATAATTTCTAGGCTTTCTCCTGGGGGTGTGGAAGCTTCCTAAGACAAGTATGTTGAGATGTACTACTTTTTCAAATGCAGGTGTGATCTGATCTGAAGAAAAAAATGTTCCTTCCACTTATGTCTTTTTTTCCCTTGAGACTTAAAAATTTTTTTAATGTTTTCTTCCTTGCTAAAAGCCTGTGAGGAAACAAAATGACATAGCTGTGTGCCAGAAAACACAATAGTGACAGCTACATCATCACATTCATGCATCTTTGTAATTAAGATGAAATTGATATAAAAAAGTATTTTTATTCCTTAAGCAATATTAGAGACTCTGTGTTATTCTGCCTGCTCCTTCTCATCTGCTTTTTCTGATGGGTAGGCATTTTTACACATGAATACTTTCTGGGTTCCCAAGTTCTTTAGAGAGCTCTAACTGCGTCACCCCTCCTTCCTCGGCATCTCTTCACATTTTCCGCTGTCGGTGAAATCTGGGGCAGGAATCAGTCCACCACCAAGGACATGGAACAGGCCACAGGGCTCAGATTTTCCACTTCCAGAAGAGACAGAAGCCCTTTTCTTCGTGGGGGTTGTCAGGGAAGTCCTAACTCCTTAAGTCTCTCAAAACAAATTTGAAATTCTTAGAAAAAAAGGTCTTAGTAAGGAAACCCAGCAAGGTTTTGCCTCAGGGGTTGGTTGGCCTTGCTGGAGGCCCCAGTTTTGGTCCCTCCTTGTCCCCCACCCCCACCACCCTCCCATACCTCCCACCCCCCAACCCCTGGCTGCAAACCCCAAGCTGTGGAAGAAGCAGACTCTAAAGAAATGAGTCCTCAGATCCATTGTTTCCTAAAACCAAAATTCAGTAGAGTAAATGTATTCATGTTTTGGGTTAGGTCTCTTTGTTGTTTAAAAAAAAAAAAAGCGCTGGCAGTTCCTCATATTATCACAATGGAAATCAAATCATGTGCTTTTGTGTTTGGACATCACGGCACTTCCTATTCCTGACTGTGGCTTTAGAAGCGTTCATCACATGTCCAAGCAAAAGAGGCTCCCTGGGGAATCCCTTCTTTCCCTGTTGCTACAAATGAGCATGTCCAAGCATGTACATAGAGGGTGTTCCCACAGTTGTAGTACATGTGGGAAGACCATAGGTATAACTCAAGCCAAATAACATGGTTTATTGTTGGCTGGGCAGGAAAGGCTTTCTCAACCCAGGAGAGTTGCTTCAGACCAGAACAGACTCCTGTATCTGAGAGTGAGATTCTCAGGGCAGATCAAAGCTCCAGGCTCAATTTGAAGTCAAAGGGAGTCTCCCCTTTTTGAACAGGAGTGCATAGTCCGGCATTAGCCTAAGCCATACATAATAAGCCACAGTTTGGGCCTCTGTACATCATGACATGGCAGGAGAGATGATGGGGGTTGGTGACAGGAGACCAGCCCTGGGTGGGGATAGATCCAGTCTCCATATTCATAAAGGGCCTCAAATATGGGCTTTTGAGCCATCTGCAAGTGAGGTTATGAACTTAGACGCAAAGTTAAACCTATAGAAAGGAAAGGCAATATTCATTACATGACATGGTAATTGCCCCATAAACTGCATACCTCGACCATACCTCAGCTTTCCATTGAAACTGCTCTCTGTAACCCTAATGTGACAGGCAAGCAGTCCAAATCAACGCCATTTTGGCCCCTGTGCCATTTTAAGAAAAACTAAGACTTGTAATAAGTAACTAAGGTCTGTAATTTCCACCCTACTCAGACAATGTGTAAACTAACGCTTATCTTGACTTCTGTGAACCACTTAAGTAACAATCAGAATGTCCAAAGCCCCTCACCCTCACCCCCCCCCCCCACCCAGGAGGTGGTTTAGGGGCATAAAAGATCTTGACACCCTCCTTTTAGGGCCATGGTTAGAGGGACGCGAGTCCTCCATGGCCGCTGGCCATAAAGACCCCGTAATTTGGCCTAGTCTTTGTCTCAGTGGCGATTTTGCGCTTGCTCGGTTACAACAATTAGACAGTTTTAATTTTAAAAAGCAAACGTTAAAATATACCACAATTTTAAAATGTTGTTTAGCTGTTTGCACTTTTCTCTTTTTGAGATGGAATCTTGCTTTGTCACCAAGGTTGGATGGAGTACAGTGGCATGATCTTGGCTCGCTGCCACCTCCACCTCCCAGGTTCAAGGGATTCTCCTGCCTCAGCCTCCTGAGTAGCTGGGATGACAGGCATGTGCCACCACACCCGGCTATTTTTTTATTTTATTTTTATTTTAGTAGAGACGGGGTTTCACCAAGTTGGCCAGCTAGTCTGAAACTCCTGACCACAAGTGATCCACCCACCCCAGCCTCCCAAAGTGCTGGCATTACAGGCATGAGATACTGTGCCTGGCCCATTCGTAGTTTTGTTTTGTTTTTTTTTGTTTTTTTTTGGTATGCTATGTGCCTCAAAAGTGGAATGGACCAGCCTTTGTTAACAGTTTATGTGCTAACAAAGGAGCTTTTAGTGAGTGTTAATGAATAAGCAGGGCTCATGGTTTCTGAATAATCCATGCTCATGGAGTGATTACCAAGGGAAAGTGTTTTACACCCTTTTCCTGGCGGTCATACATTCCCTCTTCACCCCAAGAGTATGCTGCTCCAAACAGACCCCAGTCACCTTCCCCAACCTGCATCAGGGCTGCCAAAATGACAGTGGGACCCACACAGAAGCAACAGCTCCAGCCCAGGACTCAGCTTCCTCCTGACACTGCTCCTTAAGTGGACCCACCCAGTGACTGAGCCCCTTGACCCGTTGGTGGGTGGGAGGGACCAGGATGTTTATGGCATATGTGGAAGAGAGTGTACGAAAAGAGAAAGAATAGTGCTGGATTTGTAACCATGGGAACAGCTCAAACCAATTAACTATTGCTTAAGTTGTTACAGCGACAGCTGAACAGCTGTTAGGGTGTCCAGCCTCACCTTTGAGCATGTCACACAGTCAAAACTGCCCTGGTGTGTGCCATGGGAAGGGCTTACCCTCCTCATTGTTAGCACTGCCAGCATAGCAGACCCACTGCTATAGGGGATTGGGACTAGTTAGAAATGCCACAAAGGTTTCACCCAACCGCCCAGATTCTGGCAATAGAGTTGAATGTTGCCTCCTGTGTCCTCGCCAGTCAACTCCCAATAGGGGTTTTTCTTATCTCAAAAGCCATTGCCATAGTATTGGCTTCTCCAGCCCTTGCTTGGTAAGTTTCTTCCTCTGCACCAGAGCAAACAAGTCTCATGACTATTCTTAGGTAATGTTTCACCACAGTGCTGAGTTCTCAGTGCTCCTCAGGGTTTTGGGATGAAAGCACAGTAACGATGCTGGCTTGCCAGTTCACACTGTCACCAGTTGTTGAAGCTGCATATCAAGGCTTTCATCTAAAACTGCATTTAGGTTAATGAAATCAGAGTATGGACATAATCAGGCACAGAGCTCTAGTATTTAGAGGACAATTCAGGCCCAGGACACAAAAAAAGTCACCCATGAAGACAGAGAAGCAGTGTTATCTATGGGATGATAACAATGATAATCCCTTTGCAATTCTACCCAACAAATACCTGTCAAGGCCTGTTCTGTGCAAGCACTGTGCTAGGTCCCAGGAGGAGGGAGAATTGGCATCTGTCCCTGAGAGACCTTGATGGTAGTTTGGCGTCATTCAGAGTTTAGATTTTGGTGCCAGATGGATGGCAAGCAATGGGTTCCCTAGAGTCAGCTCTCATCATCCCTCCCAGGGATGGCCTCCGGCTCCCAACTCCCAGTCCCTGGCAGTGTCCCTGCACTGTATTCTAGCCAGGCACTCTCTGCTCAGACCTGCCCCTTTTACCTCCACACTGTGTCCGTCCTGCTCTCCAGCACACTCATCTGTAGCCAAAGCCAAACCCCGCAGATGTGACCTGCCTGGATTTCTAGGATTCATCTGTAGTCTGGCCTGATACTAATTATATCCAGGCGGTGTCCATTTTACTACTGAAGTAAACATTTATGTCTCCAGCTCCAGGTAAATCAGCCTTCAACCTCACCATTTTTTTTTTTAAACAGGGTCTTGTTCTGTCGCCCAGGCTGGAGTGCAGTGGCGTGGTCTCGGCTCACTGCAACCTCTGCCTCCCGGGTTCAAGCAATTCTCCTGCATCAGCCTCCTAAGTAGCTGAGACTACAGGCACGTACCACCATGCCCAGCTAATTTTTGTACTTTTAGTAGAGACAGGGTTTCACTATGTTGGCCAGGCTGGTATCAAGCTCCTGACTTCAAATGAGCCACCTGCCTCAGCCTCCCAAAGTGCTGGGATTACAGGCGTGAGCCACCGCCCCTGGCTCAACCTCACCTTTGAACGTGTCACACCTGCCCGAAAGCTAGCCCCAACTCCCTAGGACCTCTAATTTAAGGTAAAATCTCAGCCCAAGGCTCTTGGTTTGGTGTCATCTAGCCCAGCCCATCTCAGGTAACATGCCAGCCTTCGTGTCTCCGGCCTGAGTGGACTAATTTCATTCCTTAAGTTCCTACCTTTCCTTCCTATCTCCTTTGCTCTTGTTGGACTTTGTTGGGATTTCAACATAGGAAGATAGAGGGAGATGACTAAAGGGAACAACATGAACCCAGATACAGACATGAGAATGCACAGATACCAGAGCGGAGATGTGTTTGGTTATTGATACTGGGTACTTACAATCCCAGAGTCATAGCTCTTATAGATGAAGGAGACTAAATGGACCATCTGGTCTACCCCTGGCTCTCAGGCTAGGGGAGTATTTTTATTCCCATCCAATATATTAGACCACTAAGACACGGACAGGTGAAATGGCATAAATGAAGGTAGGGAGAGAAATGTTTAGACAGACAACTTGGGGTCATCTCATAGAAGACCTTTGATGCCAGGTTAAACTTATACTCAATTCGGTGGACGCCAGAGATAACTAAAAGCTTTTCCTGGAGCACTGACATAATCAAAGCTATGCTTTGAGGCAGTGTTTTTAAACTGGGATATGACCTGTTATTGAGTCACAAAATCAATTTCGTGGATCATGAGTAAAACATATCAGAATGCAGTATTGCTTTGTGAGTTTTGTGTGTATGTATTGGGCTGTAAGGTAAAATATACCTGACTGGAAACAGTGGCTCATGCCTATAATTCCAGTACTCTGGGAGGATCACTTGAGTTCAGGAGTTTGAGACCAGCCTGGGCAACATAGCAAGATCTCATCTCTACTAAAAATAAAAAATTAGCCGGGTGTGGTGGTACATACCTGTAATCCCAGCTACTGGGAAAGATCACTTGAGCCTAGGAGGTCAAGGCTGCAGTGAGCCATGATTGTGAACCATGATCATGCCACTACACTCCATCCTAGGCAACAGAGCGAGACCCTGTCTCAAGTATATGTATATATTTCTTATTATGAGTCATGGTCAAAAAAGCTTGACAGCTCCAGCTTTAGCTGAGCATGGTGGTCCATGCCTAGAAGTCTCAGCACTTTGGGAGGCCAAGGTGGGCAGATCACTTGAGCCCAGGAGTTCCAGACAGCTTGGACAACATGGAGAAATACTGTCTCTACAAAACATTAGCCAGGCATGGTGGTGTGTGCCTGTAGTCCCAGCTTCTTGGTAGGCTGAGTCTGGAGAATGGCTTCAGCCAGGGAGGTCTAGGCTGTGAGCCAGGCCACTGCACTCCAGCCCAGGTGACAGAGCGAGATCTCGTCTAAAAAAGTCTCAAAAAAGAAAAAGCAAAACAAGAAACCTGCAGCTTTAGGGAGATTCATCTGAATGAGGGTGAATGAGGGTGTAAAGGAGCCCCTGTCACAGCCCAAGGCGGAGGGAGGAAGGTCTGAATGGGAAGGAGACGCCATGGGAAGGGAAAGGAATTCTCGGGGTAAGGATGTCAGGATGTGGGGGCTCACGGAGAAGGAAGCATCAATCAGGCATGACTAAAAGTCACAGCTGGGTGCTTGAGGAGATGTTAGCGGCCACGGCCAAGGGAAGAAGCCAAGAGGAGTTCAGAGAAGGGGCTGGTTTGAGGACCAGCTCAAAAGACTGATGAAAGGACACACAGCAACCGTCAAGTACTGGCTCAGTTGGGTTCCCAGCAGGAGACAGAATCCACTCTACAAAAACTTAGCCAGGCATGGTGGTGTGTGCCTGTAGTCCCAGCTACTTGGGGGCCTGAGTTATTGATACTGGGTACTCCAGATGATTTCAGTGAAGAGTCCCAAGTGAAGGGAGGATTTCCAGAGCTGTGGGCAGGTTGAGGGGAACCCACCTGTGATAATGAGGCCCTCAGAGGCTAACCACAGTAGGAAGCTCTTCCTCTCAGATTTCCCTTAGGCCCCAAGCTTACAGGGCACCCTTCCCACCTTCCCATCCACTCCTCCATCCCCAAACCAATACATAACTGCTATTTGCTTTGTCACCCTCACTATTTCTCTTGCTACTATTATTTCTATTCTTACCATCACCCTTACCCATGCCAAGGGCTTTATACACTTTCTCATTTAAATGTTTTTACTTCAAGAGTTGGTTGTTGGACTGGGAGTGGTGGCTCACACCTGTAATTCCAGTACTTTGGGAGGCCAAGGCAGATGGATCACTTGAAGTCAGGAGTTCAAGACAAGCCTGGCCAAAATGGTGAAACCTCATCCCTACAAAAATACAAAAATTAGCCAGGTGCTGTGGTGCATGCTTGTAGTCCCAGGTTTCGAGAGGCTGAGGCAGGAGAACTGCTTGAACCTGGAGGTGGAGGTTGCGGTGAGCCAAGATGATGCCATTGCACTCCAGCCTGGGTGACACAGCAAGACTCCATCTCAAAAAAAATGAAAAAGAGTTGGTGTCATGCCCGACCTCTATTAACTCCAATAGGGATAGCATCAGGTTCAAGAAGCTGAAGAAGAGACCCAAAGCCAGGAGATGAGACATGGGTTTATTGAGAGGAACTTACACAGGGTGTTTCAGTGGCAGCAGGCTGGGCAAGAAAAGCACCAGCGCGCATAGAAAGCATGCAGTTTCTACAGTGTTTTCACTTAGTTCCCTCCCCCCAACAACCTCCACTTGACAACCTTCATTTAACCCAAAACTAAGTGCCTTGATCCCCTGCACAGCCCATTCCACAGGATGGCCCAGGCTCTCAGATGTTCCTCATAGGTAAGATCCAGTGAGGCAGGGCATGGTGGTTCATGCCTATAATCTCAGCACTTTGGGAGGCTGAAGCAGGCAGACCACTTTAGGTCAGGAGTTCAAGACCAGACTGCCTATATGGCGAAATGCTGTCTCTACTAAAAATACAAAAATTAGCTGGGCATGGTGGTGGGCACCTTTAGTCCCAGCTACTCCGGAAGTTGAGGCAGGAGAATGGCTTGAACCCTGGAGGAGGAGGTTGCAGTGAGCCGAGGTCCTACAACTGCACTCCAGCCTGGGCAACAGAGCAAGACTCTGTCTCAAAAAATAAATAAGATTAATCTTTGGGTTGACCACACTGGGAACGCTGAACCCACATTCAGGTGCATCTGCCATACAGGATTATTCTCAGGGTACGCTTAAGTTATTACTGTCAGATGTGTCTGCCATGCACAGGTGTGTGTACTATACACTCCACCCAGCACGCCCTTGAACGGCTCTCACAGTCTCATCACATTTCCTGGGGCCAGGTAGGCAGAGGAGCATTGCCACCAGTGGAGAGCAACACAAACCACAACACAAGTAACAATGAATGCAATAGAAAGTTTTTCCAAGCTCTTGGGCGTTCCTCTTGGATGTGCCAGGCAGGCCCCTGGTGGAAGAGAGGCGCAGCTCTTTGCAGACTCAAAAGTCCATCTTATCCTGAAGAGATGCCACCATCTGTGCCCAGTTGGACCCTTACTTATGCTGTGAGCTCAGCCTCTATGGCTGCTTGGAGCATGGTTGGAAGTGGCCAGCCAACTACAGCTGCCACAGCTCAGGAATGTGACCCTTGCTCAGTCAGATCTTCCCCCTGAAACTATTCTTCCAGAACTTTCAACGTTTTCAGGGCATCCCTGTACTCACGCGCTGGCCTCCATCCATCAGGGATAGCGGCTCTCGGGCCCCATGTGGACATGGACAGACAACCTGGGATTTCCCCCCGTGGATCTCGCCTTTCCCGATCTCATCACTGGGGCTTTTCTCCCACCTCCTGCTGGGCTCATCAGCTGTCATAAAAATTTTAATTTAAAATGTTTTAAAAATTAAAAAAAAAAAAAATCCAGTAAAGATGGTACCATGTCTGAGAGGCCAAAGAAGAGATCCAACAAATAAGACATAGGATGTTTTTGTTCTTTTTCCTTTCCTTTTTTGTCACTAGAGATGGGGCCTTGCTATATTGGCCAGGTTGCTCTGGATCTCCTGGGCTCAAGGGATCCTCCTGCCTCAGCCTCCCAACATGCTGGGATTACAGGCATGAGCCACTGCACACAGCCAGCACAGGGTTTATTGAAGGGCACTTACATGCAGAGTGGTCTGATGGAGATGAGCTGGACAGGAGAATGCCACCGCTTGTAAAAACGCATGCAGTTTATAGAGCATTTTCACTTAACAACCTCTCCCTAGCAATCACCACCTGGCGACCTTCACTTAACCCAACACAAAGGGCCTTGATCTCCTCTACAACCTGCCAGGGCAGGACAAGAGCTCAGATGTTCCTCATAGATAAGGAATTAATCTCCGAGTTGGCCATGCTTGGCACTCTGAACACAGAGTGCATCTGCCATACAGGGTCATTCTGAGGGAATGCTTATGTCTTCCATACACAGATATGTCTACCATATAGTTGGTCCTATCTTTTTTTTTTCCTGAGATAGGATCTTGCTCTCTCACCCAGGCTGGAGCGCAGTGATGTGATCACAGCTTACTGACGCCTTGAATTCCTGGGCTCAAGTGATTTTCCCACCTCAGTCTCCTGAGTAGCTAGGACCACAGGTGCGTGCCATCACACCTGGCTAATTTTTATTTTTTATTTTTTCGTAGAGACGGGGGGGTCTCACAATGTTGCTGAGATAGGTCACCATAGCAAAACTTAAGAGTATGTCATTGGTGATGCTGCACACTGTGAGTGGGACCAGGCCTCTCATGGTCCCACTTCCCTAATTTCTTCTCTTAGAAGCTGTGGGCTGGGCAAAGTGGTTCACACCTGTAATACAAGCACTTTGGGAGGCTAAGGTGAGCAGATCACGAGGTCATGAGATCGAGACCATTGTGGCCAACATGGTGAACTCCAGTCTCTAAAAAAATACAAAAATTAGCTGAGCGTGGTGGCACGCACCTGTAGTCCCAGCTACTTGTAAGGCTGAGGCAGGAGAATCGCTTGAACCTGGGAGGTGGAGGTTGCAGGGAGGTTGTAGTGAGCTGAGATTACACCATTGCACTCCGGCCTGGGTGACAGAGTGAGACTGTGTCTCAAAAAAAAAAAAAAAGCTCTAGTGGGACTTTTATCTGGAAAATCCCTCTCCCACTCTCTTATCGCCCACACGATTGGCTGCTAGAGTCATAATTTCTCATGCAGCCTGGGATGAAATTGGATTACCCTAGTTGTGGACCTTGCTGCCAGCAGCCTTTCAGAGCCTCATCCCCAGTTTTCAAGTGGCTGGAGACTCTTCTACTCAGCAGTTGCTTTATGAGAATACAGCTGCAGTCTGGACTTATCTGGGGCCTAAGGCCCCTGAGCTGATGGAGAACTGTCCTCTGCTGTCTCGTTCCTCTCCCCTGGCTCTCCTCCGTGGAAGTCCTGCCTGGGAAGTCCATGGTCCAGCTCATGTCTCTGCTCAGGTGCCTCTGGCATGTTACCTAACCAGGGCTAAGGCTGGTTCCATCCTACTTTAAGTAGTCCAAACAACTCTGAACTTCATTTTCCAGCAGCTGAGTGGCCCTAGGACCCAGGGCCTGTCTGCGTTCACCTGTGCCTGCATCCACCCATGCTGACCACCATCCTATAGGTCAGAAGCAACCCCTCCGCCGCCACCAACCCCTGCCTTTCAGTAGGTCTCTTCTCATGGCAGAGGGCCCCAATGGCCTGCTCAGCTCAGGGGTCTAAGCCTGTGGAGGATGAAGCCAGGCCTCCCTGCTCACGCCTGCAGCCCCGTGCTGCTACTGATGACTCATCCTCATGCCCATGACTTCCTCCCACGCTTTATTTCAGGAAATGACTTTCGAGAATGGTCTTGATTTTGTTTTTAAACAACAGAAAAATACTTTTCACCTACAGGAAACAAGGGACAATCTCCAGTGCTATGAACTGTCCCCACCCCTGCAAAAGGGGCTTTATAAAACTAGGCTTACAAGGACAAGGAAGGGGCAAATAGGGCTGTTCTGGTGAAAGTGAAGGAATATTAACCATTTTGCTTCAAATAGGATAGGAAAGGAACAAGGGCAGTCAAGAAGATTGTAATCCGGAGATGAACCTCATGCTGAGAAAAGCTCATCCAGCTACTTTAAGGGCCAAATTATGTCCTTGGTTGTGGATTGCAAATTTTTTTAGTAGTATAGGTTTTTCAGATAATTCTTGTAAGAACTCTAATTTAAAAATACTGACTGGGTGCGGTGGCTCACACCTGTAATCCTAGCACTTTGGGAGGCCAAGGCAGGTGGATCACCTGAGGTCAGGAGTTCGAGACCAGCCTAGCCAACATAGTGAAACCCTGTCTCTACTAAAAATACAAAAACTAGCTGAGTGTGGTGGCGGGCGCCTGTAATCCCAGCTACTTAGGAGGCTGAGGCAGGATAATTGTTTGAACCCAGGAGGCAGAGGTTGCAGTGAGCCAAGATCATGCCACTGCACTCCAGCCTGGGCAACAGAGTGAGACTCTGTCTCAAAAAAAAAAAGATAAAAACACAAAAATAATTTATGAATATACACTTAAAATCCATTTAGCATTTACTTTTTTTTTTTTTAATTAATGAATTTATTTTTTTTTTAAATGGGGTTTCACCATAATGGCCAGGCTGGTCTTGAACTTCTGACCTCAGGTGATCTACCCACCTCAGCCCCCCAAAGTGCTAGGATTACAGGCGTGAGCCACTTCGACTGGTGCATTCACTTCTTATACAGTCAATCTATGAGAAAAAGTACCGTTTTGATGAACACCAAAATTTGAAATAATATAGGCATAACCGTTGCAATCTTTTATCAAGCTCACCATTTAATTTACTTCCATATATTGTTTTAGTTGCAAAAGGTAAACAAATATTTAAAAACAGCTTGCCTTGTCATCTGTCTGTTCTTTAAACTGATCCAATTTGAAAAAGGAATACCAGAACATTTTTTAACTTTCAAAGTGAATTATTAAAACTATTGAAGCTGAGTGTCATGGCTTGTGCCTATAATCCCAACACTTTGGGTGGCTGACACGAGAGGATCACTTGAGTCCAGAAGTTTGAGACCAACCTGGGCAACATAGTGAGACTTTCGCTCTGCAAAAAAAGTTTATAAATTAGCTGGATGTGGTGATTGGGAGGCTGAAGTGGGAGGATCACTTGAGCCTGGGAGGTAGAGGCTGCAGTGAACCTAGATTCCGCCACTGCATTCCACCCTGGGTGACAAAGGAAGACCTTATCTCAAAAAAGTAAAAGAAAAAGAAAAAAAATCTACTGAATTTCTTGTCCTAAATAAAAAGTCAGACACGAAGTACTCAAAACTTTTCACAAGCAGTAGAGCCTTATAGCACAACTGAGGCATGACAAGAATATGAACCAAAAATCCTGAGCTTGTGGGGCAGCCGTCTTCTTGGGACCATTGCTGCAGGAACATATAGAAAAGGCCAGGGCAGACCCATAACCTTCCTAAATCACTGGCACCACTCACTGATTTTTGGTGCTAGAAGTCAGAATAGTAACAACAGGTGATGCTTGTAACTTGAAAGGAGCACAAGGAAACTTTCCAGGGTGTGGGACTTTGTCGATATCTTGATATGGGTAGTAATTATATGCAATATATACGAGGGAAAATTCATGAGCTGTACACTTAAGAATTATGCATTTTGCTGTAGATTAATTATATTTCAATGTCCTGTTAGCTGAATGAGTCAGTGAAAGAGAGAGGAACAGGGAGAGAGGCAGGGAGGAAAGGAGGAAGGGCCCAGAAAGCTTCAACCCAAGATTTGCTCAAAAGACTGCCAGCTAAAGTTATGTGCCAGCATTATTATAATTTAGTACCTAGCACAACTACACATTGTGCTTTTACAGGTTTTTTAATTTTCTTATTTTCATTTTTATTTGTTTATTTTTTTTGAGACAGAGTCTCTCAAGCCTCTCAGGTTCAAGCAATTCTCCTGCCTCAGCCTCCCAAGTAGCTGAGATTACAGCTGTGTGCCACCATGGGTGGGTAATTTCTGCATTTTTTTTTTATTAGAGATGGGGTTTCACCATGTTGGCCAGGCTGGTCTCGAATTCCTGACTGCAAGTGATCCACCCACCTTGGCCTCCCAAAGTGCTGGGATTATAGGCATGAGCCACCAGGTTAAAAAAAAAAAAATTTTTTTTTTTTTTTAAATAATGGAGGCTGGGTGCAGTGGCTCACTCCTATAATCCCAGCACTTTGGGAGGCTGAGGCTGGAGGATCACTTGAGCCCAGGAGTTTGAGACCGGCCTGGCCAATATAGTGAGGTCCTGTCTCTATTTTTAAAAACTAAAAATAATAAAATAATAAAAATAATAGAGATAGGGACTCCCTACATTGCCCAGGCTGGTCCTGAACTCCTGAACTCCTGGGCTCAAGTGATCCTCCCACCTCTGCCTCCCAAAGTGTTGAGATTACAGGCATGAGCCAGCATACCCAGCCTGTTTTTAATTATAGCTAAAAAAATTTTTTAAATGAAATCCAAGTATATTTAAATTTAAAACTCAAATCAAATATATTAAAAAGATGATATTCAAATCACCGGTGACCTCAAAATCACTCCTGGCAGTCTTCAAGAAATCATGGAAAACTGAAGAAGTGGTAGGTGGCAAGGGATGAACAAATGACTTGAATATCAAACCAGTGGGGGTAGTCCAGCACAGAATGCCTGGTCCCATGGAGCACACACAGGTTTGATGAGTAGGTTCCACCCAAGGTTCACATCCTAACTCTGCCAGTTACCTGAGGTCCTGCAACTAGTGCCTTGTCAAATCCACAGCCCCAGTTGCCTTGTTTGTAAAACAGGTGCAAGGCTATCTGCCTCAGAGATAGTCGGGGATTGAGAACATGGCTAAAATGTCCAGTACAGTTAGCCAGCCCCCAGCCAAATGTTAGGTTTCTTTTCTGCTCTGTGCCATAATACTTTACAATATGCTGGATTTAGAGAAGATATACCCACCTTCAGGAAGGCATACCTTCTGACTGTTTTTCCAGAGGCAAAGATGAATTTTCATCTGACCATCTACAACCACACCTGGCCCTCCTTGCTTGAATGATACATTCCAGATGTTAATGATACTGTACACAGGCCCCTGATAGAAACATTCCACACAACTGGAGGTGCTAGCCATCCTTGCCTGGTAGAGAAAATGACCAGAATGTGGAGCAGACCAGCCATCCTATGGCCTGTTTCCACCACTACAGGAGCAGAACATATATATGTCAAAACACGGAAGAAACTCCTTTTGCCTCACTGGGTTTCTCCTTTTCTCTTTTCTGTCTCTCCCAGCCCAGCTCAGGAGGCAGGAGAAAAAATAGTCAAAGGCAAGAAGACAGAAAGCATCTGTTTCCCCATACTTTGATCACAGGAGTGAAAACAAGTATCTCATTGCTAAATATCAGATTGGTGATGTCCTGGTGGGGCGGTGTGTCCACTTTGGAGACAGGTGTGGCTGTCACACCAGGGTGTTAGTCTCAGTCTTCCATGGGTTCCCTGACTCGATCTATCAGAACCATTTACTCACAGGGACCAGAATTTAGGTCTCAGTGCCCAGTGTCCCCTTTCAGATCATGACCTGAAAGAAATGGCTTTAAGCTGCAAGGAAAACAAGCCAGGCCCCCAAGACTTGTCTGTGAGTCTTCAGGTGCCAGCAAGCCTGCCTCTCAGTGCTGCTGATCTCTAATAACCTGGATTTTCATCTTCTCGTTTCAGAGGTCTAAACCACTCATACCCTGAAAATATCTCAATTCCAACGCATTCCTCTTTGCCTGGGTAACCCGGGGTATGAACGGCTACCTTCTGCTTTGATAAATTCTGTTCAGCTAGGAGTTCGAATAGACCAGAAACTTGGAAAAGACTTGCTGAGGAGTCACTTCCCCATCACTTTTCTCTGATCTTAAGAGTCAGCCCAGGGCTAAGCTGAGCCTGTATAGCGCTGACTGGCCTTGTGTTCTGGCACTGGGGCTGCACTCACCTTTTATTTCATGCTCACAGAATAGGGAATGCTTTTGTGAACTGGCCTTGAAAAAGCTTTACAGAATCCACAGTTTAAATGTTCTCTGCCTGTCCTCGGTTTGCCTGTTATGTTGCAAGAATGTGACCCAACAGCCTCCACACCCAGATGACTCAGCTCTAGCTTTAATGAGTGTTTTTCAGGCCTTTCTGGGGCAGGGCCTTTTCAGCCTTGTTGGCTAGGTGTTCCCTATGCCAGCACTGCCCTGCCCCTGCGTGAGCCAGGATGGGAGTTTAAAAACTGCTCCCCATAGGCGGCAGGAGAGGAACATGGAGCTTTGTCTGTTTCACTCCCCAGCAGCTCACTCTTGGCCCCAAGAGGAAAACAAGAAGGTTAACCAGGCACCACCTGGAGGTGAAAGTCAGAGGTTAGGAAAAACTTACATGGTGGGATTGGTTTTAGAGCTGGCCACCTGGCTTCCTCATGCTTTGAGAAAAAGATAGTTGGTATCACATAGGGGTTGTGTGAAGAAGTCTGTCTTTTAGCTAATTGGCCTGTGATGTGTGGGACATCCAAGTTGCTCAAAAAACAAAGCCAAAATATCAAAAATTGACTGTGAAGCTTCTGGGTGTAAAATGAAAGAAATATAGAATACTTAGCAATTCAGAGATTCTGAGACTGGCTAAAAAAGAAATGGAGGAGAAAAAGAGACCCCTGTGCTCTAGAGCCATGACAAAAGGCCAGACACTGGATAAACAGCCTCAGAAGAGACATTAATGAATTCTCTTTAAATGCATGCTTCTCTTTGAAAAGGAATTGCTTAGGGAAGGTGTATGTGTTAATTACTACTCTTGCTAAATGGCAATATTAACTGATTCTTGTTCTTTGGTAAAAATTAAGGCCTCCTTGCAAAAATGCAAATACATTCCATTTATTAATGAGCTGTAACAAAAGCAGACTTAAATAATAATTACTTTTATGAAAAGAGATGAAATACAAGTGCAATTCACACATTCACCAGTGATTCTTCGTTTGCTGCACGTTGTCTGTGAATCATCTAATGCGAAACAGCTGTAAGGCCTCTCTGCTCTAAGGACATCGTGAGTTCTACCGAGAACTGCAACCCAGTTTGTGGTCTAGTTGTTGGCAGAATTTGTGTAATACATGCCCTGCCAACTAGGCCTACCCTAGGGTGGATATTCATGCCCTGCTGCAGGCCCTGGAGTGGACATATTTTGAGCTGGTTCTGGCCCCATCAGGAAGCACAGGCCTCCTGGTTCCTCATGCCAAACTGTTGCCTGATTCCTGGCCACACCCATAGGTTTGTTTGTTTTGTAGGGGGAGGGCCTTTTAATTTGATATCATTTCAATCTTGCAAAAAAATTACAAGAACAATAGAAGGAATTCCTACAATCATTTAGCCAGAGCCACTGACGGTTTGCATTTTTTAATATTACTCTCTATCCATAAATATGTATGTGAGATTATATATATACACACACATATATATAGCCTACTGAACCATTTAAGAGTAAATTGTTGGTTGAGCACAGTGGCTTATGGCTGTAATCCCAGCACTTTCGGAGGCCAAGGCAGGAGGATTGCCTGAGGCCATGAGTTCGAGACCAGCCTGAGCAACATAGGGAGACCCCTGTCTCCACCAAAAATAAAAAAATTAGCTGGATGTGGTGGCATGTACCTGTGGTCCCAGCTACTCAGGAGGCTGAGGTGGGAGGATCACTTAAGCCCAGGAGGTTGAGGTTGCATTGCAGAGTGAGCCATGATCGTGCAACTGTACTCCAGCCTGGGCAACAGATCAAGACCTGTCTCAAAAAAAAAAAAAGAATAAAAAGAAAGAGTAACTTGGAGCTAGTGTGCCCTTTTACCCCTAAAAACCTCAATGTGCTTTTCTTTTTTTTAAGAGACAGAGTCTCACTCTGCCGCCTAGGCTGGAGTGTAGTAACACAATCCTAGCTCACTATAACCTCAAATTCCTGGGCTCGAGTGATCCTCCTGCCTCTGCCTCCCAAGTAGCTGGAACTACAGGCACTTGCCACTGTGCCTGGGAGAGTTTTATATTTTTTTCTAGTGATGTGGTCTCATTGTGTTGCCCAGGCTTGTCTCAAACTCCCGGCCTTAAACAGTCCTCCTGCTTTGGCCTTCAGTGTGCATTCTCCAAGAACAAAGACATTCTCTTACCTTCGCTTACATTTTCTTACGTGGTACAGTTAACACAATCGGGAATTAGGCATTAATACAGTGCTACCATCTGTCTCATCCATTGCCCTGACAGGGCTCTTACTTTCTTTTCCTGTGTCCAAGATCACACAATAGCATTTAGTTGCCAGGTCTATTTAATTTCCTTCTCCAAGCATCTTACTGGAAGGCACATGATATTGGATGTTGTATATTGGTTTATGCCAATATAGTGATCTAAGGTTTGATGACTTGATTAAAGTGGTGTCTGCCACTGTGGAGTTATTATATTCCCTTTGTAATAAAGAAGTAATTTGTGGAAACATACTTTGCAACTGTATATCCTATTTCTTATCAAACCTGTACTCACCAGTTGTAGCATTCATTGATGATTTTCTCCCTCCACCATTCCTTCTATATTTATTAGTTGGCATTCTACTATAATGAAGAGATTTCTGCCAGGCATAGTGGCTCACACCTGTAATTCTAGCACCTTGAAAGGCCAAGGCAGGCAGATCACTCGAGCCCAGAAATTTGAGATCAGCCTGGGCAACATAGTGAGACCCTGTCTCTAAAACTAATTTAAAGCAAAAATTAGCCAGGCATGGTGGTACCTGCCTGTAGTCCCAGCTACTTGGGAGGCTAAGGTGGGAAGAACACTTGAGCCCAGGAGAGCAAGGCTGCAGTGAGCTATGATTGTGCCACTGCACTCAAACCTGGGCAACCAAATGAGACCTTGTCTCAAAAAGAAAGAGAGAGAGAGAAAAGAAAAGGAAGGAAGGAAGGGAAGGGAAGGAAAGAGCTTTCCCCTCACTTCTATTTAAAAAATGCATTTATTTGTTTATATCCATATGGATTCTTATTTTATCCAATGGGATAAGACCCATTACAAATATTATTTATTTTGATACTTAAATTGTTTCAGATTTGGCCTCTCCAAATTGGCTTCTGGTCCTTACAATATCCCATTTTTCTTGGAGCACTTCATTACATTTTGGCCAAGATGTTACAGGCTGATCCTCTCCAGCTTTTCCTGCTCTAGCTTTGGAATCAGCCATTTCTCAAACCTCCCTGGTTCCTTTAGTGAAGAATGGCATTTTGAAAGCAAGACCTGGGTGCTTATCATGCTCATTCCTATTGGTATGTCATTGCTTGTAGGCCCTCTCAGCAGGCAGGATTAGGTAATAGATTATACACACACAGAAATAGCTATAGAGACACAGGTGTATATTAGAAAACACGAATTCCTACTGATTAACTCCATTTCCGATGCAATAAACTTTCCATATTTATAACTTCTTTCCTAACAGTGAAAAGTCTGGTTCCCATTAGCCTTAAGCTCAAGAATATACAGAATGTAGTTTCAGAATTGCTAGTCCATAGCACTGCTAAAAGTAAGTTCAATTTGCTCACTTTTTTGAGACAGAATCTTACTCTTGTTGCCCAGGCTAGAGTGCAATGGTGTGATCTCCGCTCACTGCAACCTCTACCTCCCAGGTTCAAGTGATTCTCCTGCTTTAACCTCCTGAGTAGCCAGGACTACAAGTGCCTGCCACCACGCCCTGCAAATTTCTTGTATTTTTAGTAGAGATGGGGTTTCACCATGTTGGCCAGGCTGGTCTTGAATTCCTGACCTGAGGTGATCCACCTGCCCTGGCCTCCCAAAGTGCCGAGATTACAGGCATGAGCGTGCCCAGCCTGCTCACATTTTAAAGGTAAAATTTATGTATGTTGAAATACACAAGTCCTAAGGATAGAATTCAATATTTTTTTATAAATAGATACACCCTTGTGACTTATTCATTTTTTTTTTTTTTTTTTAGACAGGGTCTTATTCTGTACCCAGGCTGGAGTGCAGTGGTTGACCATGGCTCACTGCAGCTGCCACCTCCTAGGCTCAAGTGATCCTCTCACCTCAGCCTCCTGAGTAGCAGGAACTACAGAAGCACACCACCACACCCTGCTACTTTTTGTATTTTTTGAAGAGATGGGGTTTCACCATGTTGCCCAGACTGGTTTCAAACTCCTGGGCTCAAGCAATATGCCTGCCTTGGCCTCCCAAAGTGCTGGGACTACAGACGTGAGCCACCGCACCTGATCCATACTTCTTTCTCCTCCTCTTCCTCTTTCCTCCTCCTTCTTTCCTTCTTCCTTCCTTTTCTTCTTCCTTCCTTTCCTTCTTTCTTGTTCCTTCTTTTTTTTTTGGTAGAGATAGGTTCATGCTATATTAGCTAGGCTGGTCTCGAACTTCCAGACTCAAGCAATCCTTCTTGCCTCAGCTTCCCAAAGTGCTGGGGTTACAGGTGCTAGACACCATGCCCTGCCTAAATCTTCTTTTTTTTCCAATTTCATGATGGTTACAGTCCTTTCTTCCAGCGACAGCCTGAGACAGGAGGTGATGCGGTTTTCTCACAAGGGTTCTTTGTGAGCATGACTGTGGGGTTAGACAGGAACCACGTGTCTTATGGGTGATTAGTAAGTGTGAAATCACTCAGCACACCCACAAGATGTGGCAAGTGGCCAGAGTTGGGGGAACAAAGAGAGAAGGTAGGTGAGCTCCTACACACCCTGAAATGCTTATGAATGACTCTCAGTAATGCAAAGGCAAGACCTCTATGATGCAGGGTAGAAACTAAGGTTCCTTAGAACTAGGAAGTTACACCCAGGATAATATTTAGAGAACAGTGGGGTTGTAATAGCTTATTTTCCAAGCTCCCTAATGAAACGGGTCAGTGTAGTTCAATCACGGGAGCTTTTGAAAAGGCTCTTGGACATGAAGGCACTTAGCTCTTCTCTTCTTGTTGGCCCTTGACTGTGTTAGCCGTTTGATAAGTAGTTGCTTGTTCTGCCTGTGGCTTTGGTGTGCTTGAATTCCTCCCAACAAGGCTAAAAGCTCCTTGAGGGGGGTGACAGTGTCATGTATTTTTCTGTTTTCCTACCTTGTCAGGTGACCAGGAAATGTCTAGTAGATACTTCTGAATTGAATTGAGTCTTCTTAGTTCCCTTGACAAGTTCCTGTTTCTCTTGTATCTGACTTCCTAGTGAGTGGGCACTCAGACTGGCTGAATACATCATAACCAATTCCACTAAATTGTTGCTGAGTCAAATTGTTAGCCCTTTCGGGAGTCTGCTTTTAGAAGATGACAATAATGAATGGGCGGTGCTTAGTAATCCAAATAGAATGGACCCAATGGTGGAATTACAGTCAATAGGGAGCTCAGGGGAGGACTTTGATGAGCAGGGGGCTCCTTCTGCCTCACCAGTCACGCCATATCACCTGTGTCCCTCTTCCCCTGAGGTCATCAGAATGTTGGGCCATAAAGGGATCATTATATTATCCTGATGGACCTCTTTTGCTCTCCTGACTCTTCTCTTTCCTATTCAATTTTCTTTGTTTCCTTTGGTCCAACAGCAAATTGGCTGCAGCACCTTCCTCTAAAGAGCCCCACAGACACCAGCATCTCTTGCCAGGATCTCCTAGTGGCAAACCCTTTAAGCTTTCTGCTTTTATCCCCTCTAGGAAGACTGTGCAGACACTAGCAGGCAAGCAACCAGGGCTTCTGTATGGCTAGGTCCCCACCACGACAGGCCAGATTCATTTCAGAATTTGGTTCCCACTCTGTAGATCCTAGATTTGCTCAAGTGCTCAGTGGTGCAGGCTCTGCCTTTGCCTGCCTTCCTCTGCTGCCCTGACCCAGGTCTAGCCCTCCCTGACTCTTACTTAGATTATTTTAACACCTACTTCCTAATGAGTCTACCCGCTGCTGGCTGTGGTAAGATGTAAATCTGTTTGGCCATGATCCCAAATTTATGATTAGCCTCCTACTGGGACCACCACTGGCCCCACTAGTCCCTGAGAGGTATTTGCAGGTGACAAGGCTAGAAAAACAGACCATTTAGTACCCCGCTTAGAACTCCATCCAAACAAGCTAGACAGGGCCACTGCTGAACTGGGGGGTCTTATTTGTATCCAAGGCTAATGGTTGTTTTGCAGCTTTGGCTTCAATTAAAGATCCCCCTAGATCATTTTAACTGGGGAACTTTAAAAACTACCAAGGTTTCATGATGAAATTTTGCTGTGTTAAAACAATTTTTTTTTTTTCAGACAGAGTCTCACTCTGTTGCCAGGCTGGAGTGCAGTGGTGCGATCTCGGCTTATTGCAACCTCTGCCTTCCAGGTTCAAGCAATTCTCTTGCCTCAGGCTCTGAAGTAGCTGGGACTACAGGTGTGTGCCACCATGCCCGGCTAATTTTGTTTTTTTTTTTAGTAGAGATGGGTTTTCACCGTGTTAGCCAGGATGGTCTCGATCTCCTGATCTCATGATCTGCCCGCCTCAGCCTCCCAAAGTGCTGGGGTTACAGGCGTGATCCACCGCGCCTGGAAACAAATTTTTAAAAAATAAATAGGCTGGGCATGGTGGCTCACACCTGTAATCTAAGCATTTTGGAGGCCAAGGCAAGTGGATCACCTGAGGTTGGGAGTTCAAGACCAGCCTGACCAATATGGTGAAACCCCGTCTTAAATAAATAAATAAATAAAATAAATAGGGCTGGGTGCAATAACTCACACCTGTAATCCAAGCACTTTGGGAGGCTGAGGTGGGCAGATTACTTTAGGTCAGAAGTTCAAGACCAACTGGCCAACATGGTGAAACCCCATCTCTACTAAAAAAACCCAAAAAATTTAGCCTGGCATGGTGGTAGGCACCTGTAATCCCAGCTACTCTGGAGGCGGAGGCACAAGAATTGCTTGAACCCAGGCTGCAGAGCTTGCACTGAGCTGAGAGATCACACCATTGCACTCCAGCCTGGGCAACAGAGTGAGACTCCATCTCAAAAAAAATAAAAAATAAACAAATAAATAAATAACAAATACCAATGACCAGTACCTACTCCCCAAGTTTTGATTTAATTAGACTGGGATGAGGCCTAAGCATGCTTATTCTTTCCTTCGAAATGAACTTTCATAAAAGCACAAAAGCACTTAAGTCAAAAAAAAAAAAGTTACAAGTTCATTGTCAGGATATTTTACATATTGTTATAAATTTTCATTACAGTTTTAATTGCTGCAAAATGTCCAATGTAGTAAGACCTGCCATTTGTTGAATGTTTAATTTGTTTCCAATTTTTAGTAATTATAAAAGGAATCATGAGAGCAACTGTCACACACATTTTTTTTTTTTTTTTTATAGAATAAAAAGAATGAAAGAGAGAAAGGAAGAGGAAGAGATTTTAGAAAAAGAGAGAAAAGGAGAAAGAAAGAAACAGCAAAAGAAAGAAAAAATGAAAGAGAAAGAGGAAGAGATTTTAGAAAA